>APFE031380442.1:0-28003 GCA_000404065.3 Pinus taeda
CCTATTCATCTCCTAAAATTCCCCTACCATTATTTCCTTTCCTCAATCTCCTCATTTCATTATTTCACTCATTCCTCACTGTTTTTCTATTTTCCTGTTATTAGGGTTTCTACCATAATAGAGGGAGATTCTTCACCATAAAAAAGGAGAAAACACCATAAAGGAGGCAAAATCCTCATATATGAGCCCACCAGCTACAATGAAATCAAATCATCACCCTTCATCAAGCAGTGTTTTGAAGATGTCAATCGTCTAAAGTTTTGTAAAATGGTATGTGAAGTAGGTTTCAATGAATAGTTAACTGATTGAATTTCCACCCATCTAAAAGGGGAAAGGGCCACCATAGCAGTGGATGAGTTTACATTTTCAGTGGCTGCCATTTCACTTGCTACAGGCATACCTGATCATGGAGAGTACTGGTTTAAAGGTATGAGTTTGGACCTTGAACATTACAGATCTTTCTGGAAATCACCCTACAGAGAGACTCATACACACATCATCCCATTTAGGCACCTGTTGGAGAAGTATACACCAGTAATGAAGGTTGTAATAAAGTTTTTCACTTGTGAGGGAAGGTTTTCTAGATTGTATGCATATCACATCAGGCTTCTAATGCACTTCACAACTCAAAAACCTCTCAACATGTCTAATTATCTATGTAGAAACCTTGTTAAAATTTCTGAAAAGGTAAAAGTGAAAGACAAAGAACTCTACCCTAGTATTTTTCATCATAGCTTGATAAAGATTGTAGTTCTCCATCAGATAGTAGAGAATAACATGACATGGGATTCATTCATAGAAACAACTTTGCAATGGCATGAAACTATTGTTTCAGTTCATCATCAAAACATATCAACACAACAGGTGGAGGTAGGATCATCAAGCAAGTCAGTGGAGGTTCCCAAGTCACCTAGAATTGAGGTGACTAGAATGTATCAAAGAGGAAAAAGGATTATGTTTACTTCTTAGGTTGAGAAAAGGGCCAAGCCTTCTACATCAACAAAACATGGATCACATGTACAGGATGAAGACCTAATTGAACATGATTTTGAATTGGTGGACTTGGAAGCATAAAATAAGCCTTCAAACATGCAACAAATTATCAAAGACAAGTATTCTCAGATCAAATAACTCATGGACAATATGGCAAGAAAAGGTTTGTTATCTCCTTCCTTGAGCAAGAAAACAGTCAGCTTAAGGCTAGACAACTCATCATGGAGAAAGAGCTATATAAGGCGTTGCGGCAAGAAGGAAAAGGAAAAACAACGTTGGAGCCTAGTGAACATGAGGAAACTAAAAAACAAGTTAGGAAAAAGAGGCCAAGGACAAAGGGACTTAAATAGGCATTAAAGGAGGAAAAATGACACAATCTGCTAGATGAAGACCTAGACATGGAGGACAGAATTACCTTGGAGATCAATGAGGATAGAGAGTATTGGCTAGATAAGGTCAATGACCACTTAAAAAATCTTCTTGATAAAGCTAATAGAGATAATCAACTATTAAGGCACATGGCACATAATTATCAAGCCAAAAACATGATATGTAACATTAAGCTCAAGCAGTTGAAAAACAAGCTAAAGGAAACCCTAAAGAACAAAAATGAGAGGGATAATTTGGAGATGCTTGATGAAGCATCCATGAGGGCTTGAAATACCTCATTTTTCATATCATGACAAATTTTGAAGGATTTTTGAGCATTTTTAGTTTTTTGACTGTTTTGGTGCCAAATTCAAAAAATGATCTAGTCACAGAAGCACAGCGCCTTGGTGCTATGATTTTTCCTCAGACCTCCAATTGCCAAATATCTTGCATTTTTGGAAATATCATGGCCTCCTCTCAAAACCCATTTCATCATATTTCTTAGAGAGGTCTCAAATTTAGAGAAAAAGGAGAAAAAGGGGCCAAATCATCATTCTGCCATTCTTTTTGACAGGCACTGCGCTTTTGGAGACACCTTGGGAGAATGAGTTTTTGAAGGTCTTCCCATGGGTCATTTAAAAAAATTAAAGGTGTTATGGAACCTAGACAGGGAAGGATAATTGATTGTTCTCTTAGATATCAATTTGGATTTCAAGAAGGCACCTTAAAGTGGGATCAAAGTTGGTGCCACGCTTCTGCAAATTTCTGAGTTTTTAATTTAAATTTCACTATGTAATTTCCTAGTTTTCAGTTTGACTTGGTCAAAGTCAAGACTCATGATGTAATTGAAGTAGTTCGAGGTTAGATGATGTAATCATAAATAAATAGACATGATAGGTTGTTTTTGTGGTTTTTTAGGCCTCATTAGGGAAGCAAAATTTAAAACAAAGTCTAAGAGAAGAGTTTGTCTTTGACCTTCTTACTCTCACCTGTTGGTTGAGAGAATCTTGAAAACAGTTCCACACCTAGGAATTTGACTCCTAAAGGTGGGGAAGTGGTTTAATTGAGTCTATATGTATCATTTCTCATTCAAAGAGAGAGGTTGGACTTTTGTGGAGAAGCTTGTACCTTATGTTCTTTTACAGCTAATACAGGAGTAGTTACAACTATATTTCAGGAATTCTTGTTCAGTGAGTCTATGGTGTTTTTTTATTTTCCTATCAGTTTTGAATGGATAAATAATCTCTCTTTTCATGCTTTATCTTCTTCCTGTGGATTTCCTTGTAGTTATATAGACAAAAATCTTAGATCTAAGCTCTGTTTATCTGGAAATCATGCTTGTGTTTCTTTTCTTCTAAAGCTAATGAATTCATGCTTGTACATGCTCATTATGTTTTCTTAAAACCCTCAGACCTATACTACATTGAAAACACTTTAAGTTCACCATAACATGCTGATATCTAGCTCCTTTTTTTATACTTGTCACTTCATACCTGAAGCCTTGACCTAATTACCTGCTCTAATCCCTAGTTCGGCAAACCAAAAACCCTAAATTCACAAATACTCAAACAAGACTTTCATATCTAGCCTAAAACCTATTTCTTTTTAGTTTTTCATTGATAAATCCTTAGAGATATCCCTCTCTGGTTCGGTAGGGCTAGCTACTAAACTAAAAGTCGTTCGAGGTTACCTCTTTTGATCTCCTCCTTAGCCTAGGAAGTTGTAGGGGATAATAGAGTAGTAATATCAATATATACATCATTTTCATTCATGGAGTATATCACTCTGAGCGATAAACAATCAGCGATAAATTTCCTATCCTACAATGTCCTCAAATATTCTATCAAAATCTATAAAATTTCCAAAAACAATTCATTGTGATCCTCTATTTATGTCAGTTGTCTAGTTGGAGCCAATTGTCTTTCAAAAATTTTGACTGAATACCTTATGTTTTTTTTTTCCATGTGTCTTGGTCCAACACTTATCTAGCTTTCGAGAGGGTGTCAGAATCCTAATTCCTATCCATGAACTTAGGATTATATGTAAGACAAGAAAAGGAAGAAACTAAATGCTAAATGTTTCAAAAAGACGGTGAAGAGAGTAGTTCTAAATATTTGAAAGACCCTTCATCCAATTTATGACTAGTAATGGGTCACCATTTATGTGAATATGGGTGAGACCCTATTTTTGAGCAAAGTGGCATTGAGGAAGAGACCCCTCTTGCACCTCCTTGAGGATAATATCCTTGAGTTGTACCATCAAATAAATCCCAAAGTATGTCAAATTTGGATCTGCAATATTGGACAAGGAACCTTATGCTAAGATTTGGTTTGCTAATGGAATGAATCTAGGATTGCTATAATATGAATGAGTATATTAAGGACTAAATATTTCTTGTTCTAAAAAATGGTATGGTTTTGATCTAACCATATTCCCAGACAATCACAAGGGCAGGTGCTGTATGTTGTTTCTTGTGATTTTAGGTGAACCAATTTGAGAGAGCTACTTCAATGGAGGACTCTTCCCATACATATTCTTGTTTCTGTTGTCTTCATATTTCCATCCAAACAAGATTGGATGGAGGGGCATGTGAGAGAAAAGTGAAAAGTGGATTCTGCTACTTAGTGGCACAAAGGGTAGTAATGTGGCCCTTGGAATGATCGTTTTTGTAAATTTTCCCATCCGAGTGCTTTATTTATGAGGATAAGCCACATTGATAATTCTACATTGGTTGGGAATTTACGTGTACATAACTCCTTCCCCCACTAAAAGTTTGGAACAAATTTTTGGTCATGAGGAAAGAAATATATTTGGATTTGGTTGTATATCCACCAGCTAGATTTTGCACCCAAATCGATTGACCAAGTTGATTAGATAGATGCGAAGGTGTTGTGGAGGGGATGGAATTTTCCGAGGCACAATACAAGTCCCCATATATTTGTAAGTCAAAACTATATAACCATTTGGTTGTGTTGAATAATCTAAGGAAATAAGACATTAATGATTCTTATAACTATGATAACTGCATGTGATGTCTTTTTACTTTTTAGGATTATCTTCTTCTTATTAATATTATAGTTTGTTCTTCAACCATAAACAACTACCAAAACAAGAAGATCAAAAAATACAAGTACACATGATGTAGGCTCCAAGCTAGGGAAAAGCCTCTCCTCTTGAGAGGAAAAACTTGAATACCAAGACCCTTGACCAACATCGAAGCCCTTCCAAGACCAAGATCAACTTCTCAAGAATGTTCTTGCTTCACTGCTTTCCAAACCCAGTAGAATCTATTTTGGAATCACTACTTCAACTTCCAGCCATAAATTTTTAACCCTAACTGTAGATCTGCAACTTCGGTCCGCTGGCAACAACAAATACTTTGCACGTGTGAGCTAGAATTGCTTCTTATTAGCCTCCAGCTACCTCGCTTCACCTAATTTGACTTATGGATCTAGAAGGGGACTTTTTTGGCTCTTACTTCAGCTCTTTTTCACCAGATTAAACCTCCACAACGAAACCCTAGCCCAACAATAGTAACCCTAGAGAAAAGCTACAAAATTTCAGCCCTCTTATTCGCTTTTGTGGAGAGAAAGAGAGAGAGAGGAACTCAAAACACTTTCTCTCCTTCTTCTTCCTTCTTCGCTTGCCCTTTTTTGCTTCTTCCTTCACTTGAGAGAGAGAGGAATGAATGTCCAAAAGAGGTCAACTATTTCTATATATATATATAATCTTCCAAAAGTACGAATTCCAACTTCTAGGCCGACTTGGTCTTTGAAGGCTAATAAAATATAAAATAATTATTTTTACAATTTACAAGATGCCTGATAGGGTCTTCATATTATGACAATGTCCCTATTTGACTTCTTGACCTAGGACAATCCTAGAATCACTTTCAATTAGTGCTTGACCTATAAAACAAATTTCTTGGGCAAGAAAGCCTAGCTCAATAATAATAATAATAATCATTTTTCTTTCTTTTACAAAATACAATAATCAAAATTACATTTCACATTTATGAAGATCGAACCTAGTTACACTTTCTTCAACACTCCCTCTTAACTAGGGAGGTAATAATAAATGGTACATGGATATTCTCAATACTTAAGAGATCTCATAAGAAGAGTTGGACTAGTAATCTATCTGTACAACATCATTATAACCAACATAGTCACATAGCAAGGCCTTGACTAGCAACTATATCTCTTAGTAGATCAGAGCACAATGTTGGCAAGACTAATGATTATAAACACCTTCATCATTGTCTCTCAAGGTACATACCCACCTGGGTGTTCACTGAGTATGACCTTCTAGGACTATTCTTATCTTGGGTCCCCAACCCTCAAAGAATATTGGTCCTCTTACCTACTCTTATCTTGAATATCCTACCACATCCTCAAAGAGTATTGGATGCCAGATGATTACTCAATCCTCCATTATGTCTTCCAAAATGAATTCAAGAATGATGTGTTTATCTCTCCCTCTCAAATAGGGAAGATATGTCAACCAATCCAAGCTTGTTTCTAAAATACACAAGCTTCTTATTGTGAAGAGATTTTGTCAAAATATCATCAGTTTGATCATCGGTGGGGATATACTCCAGATTTAGTAAACCATATTCTACCAACTTTAAAATGTAGTGGTTCTTCTTGTTTATGAGCTTCATCTTTCCATGAAATACCAGGTCCTCAGACAATCTAATACAGTTGGTATTATCACAATGTATTGTGGTAGGATCCAACAATCTCACAAACAAAATAGATAACAGCTTCCTTAACTAGGCTGCTTCCCTGCTCACTTCATAGGCTACAATGTACTCGGCCTCAACACTACTCAAAGCCATTGTCTCTTTCTTATTTCTCATTCAAGAGACCATGGAGGATGCCAAGCTAAACATCTTTCTACAGTGATTCTTCCATCCTTCTCGTTGCCTCCCCAATCAGAATCAGTAAATCGTTCAAGATGAACATATTTTCCTTTTTCATACTTTAGGCAGTAATGGATGGTTTCTTACAGATATCATAGTATATGCTTGGAATATATCCAATGGTCTTGTCGTGGATCCATTTGAAATTTACTGAGAAAATTTACTGCAAAACACATGTCTGGTTGAGCATTCACCAGATACATCAGGAAGTCAATCAGTTGTATGTACTTAGTAGGATCTAATGGATTGGATTCAGAATTCCTTAGCATTTCAAGTTTGTGATTATCTATGTTTTCATGGGTTTGCATTCCATCATATCAAACCTTTTTAATAGCTCGATCACATACTTTCCTTGTCCCAAGAAGATTTCATTTGGTTTGTTCCAGAATTCTAGACCCATATAATAATGCATAAGTCCTAGATCCTTCATATTGAATTCAGCTGCCAACATTTTCTTACACTCTTGAATTCTTTCTTCATTACCAAATAATAGAAGATCATATACATATATAAGAATGATGATATGTTCATCATTCTCTACTTTGATGTAGAGATTGGGATCTGTCGTGCTTTTCATGAAACCCAACCTTTGCAAGTATGCATCCATTGTAGCATACCATGCCCTAGGAGATTTCTTGAGGCCATAAAGTGCCTTCTTCAATATACAAACATGAGTTTCTCTATCTTTTACTTCAAATCCCAATGGTTTCTCTATGTAGACTTCTTTATCTATGGTACCATTCAAGAATGTTGTTTGACATCCATTTGATGTACCTTCCATCCCATTGCTGTTGCCAGAGATATCAGAGATCAGATCATGTTATACCTTGTTATGGGAGCAAAGGTCTCTTCATAGCCAATGTCTTCTTCTTGAGAGAAGCGTCAAGCCACAAATATGGCTTTGAATTTATCTATGCTTCCATATACAACATGCCTGACCTTATACAACCACTCAGAGGTTACCACTGATTTGTTTTCTAGTCTTGGTATAATTTCCTAGACTCCATTCTTCATAATATATTGGTATTCCTCAGTCATTGCATTCTTCCATTCTTGGTGTTTGACTGCTTCATCGAAATTGGAAGGTTCATCTTCAATGAGCTTCGACATGTATGTTGCATATCCTGAGTATCTTTTCAGTTACTTGCTCTCCCTGAATCTTCCTCTTGAGGTGCGACCTTCTGTTTCTTGAAGTGTAGAAGTTAACCAATTAGTTCTCTTTCTTATTTAAGGGAGAGATATTGGTTCATTGGGACCTTCTTCTTCATGATGTGAGACTTATTCTTCCTTATTAACTTCTTCCTCAAACATAGGAAGATCCTCCTCATCAGAATTAGATGTGAGATCTTTGGATTTCTTGAAGGAAATTCTCTCATCAAAAATTACATCTTTTCTTACTTCTATTTGATTTCATTTCTTTATGTAGATCCTGTAAGCATTGGAAGAGTTGCTATATCCAATAAATATTCCTTTATTTCTTGTGGGATATAGCTTCTTTCTTTTGTCCTTGGGAATGTGAATATATACAGGACACACAAATATCTGGAGATGATCAATATTTGGTTTTTCTCAATTAAGACTTCTTCTAGAGTTATATTCCCAAGTGACCTGTCAAAACTTCTATTTTGAATGTAAATTGTAGTCTTCGTTGCTTATCCCCATAGGAATTTTGGTAGATTTTGATCATGGAGCATAGCCTTGACTCTATATTCTATATATCTATTCTTTCATTCAACTACTCCATTATGCTCTATAAAAAATTCACCTGTAGAACAAATTGATATATGCAATGTCCTAAAGCATAATACTTGTTCTACTTCTACAAAACATTAAGCAAAAGCATAATCGAAATCATGAGCAACAACAAGTAGAAACATGCATAACTGATCAAGATAATTAATCACAATAACACAAGATATATCTAGGGGAAAGCACCAGCATAAAACCCCAACCATGAATTATCAATCAAGTGGAAATCCTCTTCACAATATAAGAAGAATTAGCTCTCAAGCTATTCAATTCTCAATGAACTATGAAGATATGAAGATATGTCTCATGAACCACCCAAGCCCTGTTTATATAGGCTTTCCCTATGGTCCTTACATAGTTTTCTTAGGAATTAATAGCAAAAGCATATGCTATTAATTCCAACATACCACAAACAACCAATGGTCCAACTACATATTCCTTGAGAACACTAGTTCCTCAACCATGCAAAAACTATTTACTAGAAATAGTTAAGCATCTAATAGTACATTGTCCCACATCTGATCTCAACTGGGTCTCTGACAGAACTGACATGCAACAATTATCCATGAGTGAATCCTCAGTTATCTAAAATAATAGTTGTCATATGCATGCGAGCATTAACAAACTATATTTTATTATTTTAACAACTTGTTAAAATAATCTAACTAGACTTGACTAGTTAGAACTAAGTGAACTAATTCTCTCATTATAGAACTCATGCTTATTCCCTCAATCAATGGAGGAAATTAAGGATAAATTCCTTAATCAGTGGGACAACTCATGTGCATGCTCACAAAGACTTCAAATTCGAATTTCCTTAATCAATTAACTCAACTGAATTAATTAATTAATATTTCAAATTGTTGTTAAGACCAAAATTAATTTTACTTCCTATAGATAGACTAGGGATTGCTATAAATAGGAAGGGACCTAGAACGCTATTTTTAGAACTTTCTATTTTTAGTAGTTTCACCTCTCACCCAATGTGGCCAATGACCTCACTGGCCAAACTGCTATTTTTAGACATGCTATTTTTAGCAGGTCTATTTTTAGCACATTCTAAATTTAACATTTCTTGTTGCACATTTCTCAACACTCCCTCTCAACAAGAAAGGCTTTCTCTCGAACCCGATCCTGTAACTCTGGAATGTTTTGCATGCAACACATCTACCCGGTCCACTTGCTCCAACAACACTTGGAACAAAAACACTCCCAAATGACCATTCTATTGGGCTAGGAACATACTCTGATGCTAAAGCTCTACCTGCTGCTTACAAGTGCTCCCTCTTTGACATTTGCACTACTGCAACATCTCCATTCATCTCGCACCATTGCACACCTCTTTGTGCCACCTAGCACTATTCAAAACACTTGTGCCTCTCTCATTGCTGCAGCCTACTAGCTATGCGTTGTCCTAGGATTCCCTGCACTGTCACTCTCTTTGCCGCTCCATTTGCATCTGTCTCTACACAATCAGTCAGTTCCTGCTACTCCACATAGGGACTCCCGTAGCAAGGTCTCATCCAAGAGGTTGGGTACCTCAAGGATCCCGCCCCTCCTCCTCAGGACGATCAATCCACATCACCCGCCTCCTACCTAAAGGTATGGCTACATGCAATCCCTCTACGCACTTGGCTCGAAGTTACCCCTACTGGAGGTATTTGCATGAGTAGATGTCTCTACTCGATCTCCTCTCAGCTTCCCTTGTTGTGGCTGCTCCACAACCTCCTGAAGCTGTTGCACCAATTGTGGCTCCTCCACAATCGTTTGAGACTTCTTTTGGCTCTGCATGTTGAGAGGTAATATACCCTCCCTCTCAATCACCAAGTCTCCATTAGTTGCCTTGCTGCTCAAGGCTTTGCATGCATCTTGAAACTCAAGAGCATATAAGTTCTTGACCCGTGAACCAATCTGCTTCACTTGTCTAGTGATGATGTGTCTGAGGAAAAGCTTTCCCTTACTGAAGACTACATCATAGCCTCTGTCTTCCAGCATCACGATCGACACCAAGTTTCTATTCAGTCCTGGTACATACTTGACATCAGTCAAGGTAAGGCGAGCTCCATCCTCCCTCTGAAAAATAACCATGCCTACACTTGAGACACCATACTTCTCATCATTACCCATCACTATGAGTATTTGGAGATCTTTCTCCTCCAAAGTACTGAACAAACTCTTGTCGTCGGTCATGTGGAAAGAAGCTCCACTGTCAAGAAACCAACCACTTCCCACCATCGATGAAGCTATGCATGCGAAGAGTGTGAAATCCAACTCAAACTGTGAAGCAAGTGCCTCACCTTCAGATCCTTCCCCGAATCCCTTCTTGGATTTTCTCCATGGACAATTTGCAACATAATGGCCCACCTCATGAAAATGAAAGCATCGCACTTTCGATTTGTCAACCTTCTTCCCATCATTGGAAGAACTGGATTTGGAAAGAGAAACCTTCTCCTTCCCCTTCTTCAACTTACTTGCTAAGGCACAGTTTCTCCTCATCATGCATGGATGAAGAATTGTCTCTGGTGCTCCGTCTAATCTCCTCCTGCATCAAATCTGACCATAGTCGTTCCCAATTTGGCAGTTTCTCCCTTCCATTCACCGAGTCCTGGTAGCTATGCCAGCTCTTAGGAAGGCCAAGGAGTGCTAGACTCACCATATCCTCATTTGATGTCACGATCCCTACACTTGCAAGCTCATCCCTGCATGTGATGAGCTTGGTCAGATACATAGAGATCGTCTCATCCCTTTCACACTTGATCTTTCAAAGTTTGTCCTTCAGTGCCAAATTCCTCTTATCACTACTATTCTGATATAAATCTTTCAATGTTTTGCACATTGCATGCGGAGTCTCCTTTCCATGGAGGCTCAAGACAATGTGATCTCACACTCTCTCCAAGAGAATTCTCCTAGCTCTAGCCACACACTTCCTCCATTCCACTTGCTTAGTTTTGTCAGTAGGCTTAGGAATTTCTTGATCAATGAAATCCTTAAGGCCATTATCTTCCAAAACTTCCTCCATGTGATCCTTTCAAGCTATATAGTTTGATTCGTCATCAAGAGCATACTCAAGCCTCAAACCATAGAACGCCATCAATGAAATAGATGTGATAAGAACTTGAGATCTATATCCCGAATAATAAACTTTGAATTTCTCCTGCTAGTATATTATTCTTGCTTGATCACCTGTGCTCTGATACCATGTAGAAATTCCACCTGTAGAACAAACCGATATATGAAATGTCCTAAAGCATAATACTTGTTCTACTTCTACAAAAAATTAAGCGGAAGCATAATCGAAATCATGAGCAACATCAAGTAGAAACATGCATAAACTGATCAAGAGAATTAATCACACATAACACAAGATATATCCAGGGGAAAGCACCAGCATAAAACCCCAACCATGTATTATCAATCAAGTGGAAATCCTCTTCACAATATAAGAAGAATTAGTTCTCAAGCTATTCAGTTCTCAATGAACTATGAAGATATGAAGATATGTCTCATGAACCACCCAAGCCCTGTTTATATAGGCTTTCCCTACGGTCCTTACATATTTTTCTTAGGAATTAATAGCAAAAGCATATGCTATTAATTCCAACATACCAAAAACAACCAATGGTCCAACTACGTATTCCTTGAGAACACTAGTTCCTCAACCATGCAAAAAATACTTACTAGAAATAGTTAAGCATCTGATAGTACACTGTCCCACCTCTGATCTCAACTCGAGTCTCTGACAGAACTGACATGCAACAGTTATCCATGAGTGAATCCTCAATTATCTAAAATAATAGTTGTCATATGCATGCAAGCATTAACAAACTATATTTTATTATTTTAACAACTTGTTAAAATAATCTAACTGGATTTGACTAGTTAGAACTAAGTCAACTGATTTTCTGTTTATAGAATTCATGCTTATTCCCTCAATCAGTGGAGGAAATTAAGGATAAATTCCTCAATCAGTGGGACAACTCATGTGCATGCTCACAAAGACTTCAAATTCAAATTTCCTTAATTAATTAACTCCACTGAATTAATTAATTAATATTTCAAATTGTTGTTAAGACCAAAATTAATTTCACTTCCTATAGATAGACTAGGGACTGCTATAAATAGGAAGGGACCAAGAAATGATATTTTAGAACTTTCTATTTTTAGCTATTTCACCTCTCGCCCAATGTGGCCAATGACCTCACTGACCAAACTGCTGTTTTTAGACATGCTATTTTTAGTAGGTCTATTTGTAGCACATTCTAATTTAACATTTCTTGTTGCACATTTTTCAACATGCTCATGATTGTATGGAACTATATGCTCCCACTTAATCCTAGCCTCCTTATAGAAAGAAATGAGTTTTTTGGAAGTACTCGCCTCCATTGTCTGACCTTAGAATCTTTATCTTTATTTCTGTAAGATTTTCTACCTCTGCCTTGAATTCTTGAAATTTTATGAATACTTCATCCTTGGTTTTAAGTAAATAAAACCAAGTTTTCCTTAAATGATCATCTATGAAAGTAACATAATATAGATAACCTCCAAGTGATTTAGACATAAAGTGGATGAGATCTAGAATCTCTTGAGCTCTAGATGTACTATCATTCTTTCCCAGAGCACATCCTTTGCAGACTCCTTCATGGTCTTCTTTGAGATTTGGTATCCCAATTACAATGGAGTTTGGATTTGGTGAGATATTGTAATGAAGATTACCCAATATTCTATGCCAAAGTTCACACAGACTTATCTCAATGTGGAAAAGGGCTTGATTTAGAGGAGATGAGAATCTGTAGAGTATTCCTTCTCGAACTCTAATGGTTCTAGCCTTTTCAATGCTAGAATCTTTAGCCCAAACCACTACTTTACCATCTATAAAATCAATTCTATCTCATTTTTCTTATATGATGAAACATAAATAATATTTTTTCACAAACTAGGAACATATAGAATGTTGTTGAGATGAATGTTACCTCCTCCTTCCAGCTCAATTGATGTAGATCCAATGCATTTTACTGGATAGCTCTTGTTGTCACCAAGCTCCACAAAGTATGAGGACTTTCCTTTGGATAAGGTTTTGAGTTGGTTGTGATATCCAGTCATGTATCTTAAAGCTCCACTATTTATCACCCATATATTTTCATCTTGAAATTTTCTAGTGAGGGCTGAGAAAAATCCTTCATTCTTTGCATATTTGATATCTTTGGAAGAGAAGAGACTATTCCATACTTCTTTTAAACTTTCCTTGATGAGACTTTCTAGTGATGAACAATTCTTTTCAAGCTTCTTCATAATAGAGTTTACCTTCTTCAAGCCTTGTGTGAACCATAGCTCTGATACCATGTTGAAGAATCTAAGGAAAGAAGACATTGATGATTCTTCTAACTATGATAATTGCTTGTGACGTCTTTTTACTTAATAGGATTATGTTATTGTTCTTATTATTATAGTGTGTTCTTAAATCATCAGAAAACTACCAAAACAACAAGATCAACAAGATACAAGCACAGAAGATGTGGGCTCCAAGCTAGGGAAAAACCTCTCCTCTTGAGAGGAAAACCCTTCAATATCTTCTTATAGATTCTTTATTGATGAATACCAAGACCCTTGACCAACATTGAATCCCTATACCAATATCAACTTCTCAAGAATTTGATTGATTCATTGGTTTCCAAACCCATTAGAATCTCTTTCAGAAACACTACTTCGACCTCTAGCCACAACTTTTCAGCCCTAATTATAGATTTGCAACTTCGCCCCCCCCCCCTCCCCCACCCGACAACACCAACTACTTCACACGTGTGATCTAGCACTTCTTCTTCTTAGCCTCCAGCTACCTTGCTTGACCTAATTTGAGTTCTGGATCTAGAAGGGGACTTTTTTGGCCCTTCCTTCAGCTCTTTTTCGCTAGATCGAACCTCCACAACGAAACCCTAGCTTGATAGTAGAAAACCTAACAAAAATCTACATAATTTCAACCCTCTTCTTCGCATGTGTGGAGAGAAAGAGAGAGAGAGGAACCCAAAATACTTTTTCTCCTTCTTCTGCCTTCTTCGCTTACCCTTTTTTTCTTATTCCTTCACATGAGAGAGAGGGGAATGAGTATGTCCAAATGAGGATGAATTTTCTTCTAGATATAGATCTTCCATGGGTACAAATTCCAGCTTCTAGGCTGACTTAGTCTTGGAAGGCTCAGTAAAATAAAAAAATAATTCTTTTTACAATTTACAGGATGCCTCACTGGGTCTTCATATTATGACAATGTCCCTATTTGAATTCTTGACCTAGGACGATCCTAGAAGAACTTTCAATAAGTGCTTGACCTATGAAACAAATTTCTTGGGCAAGAAACCCAAGCTCAATAATAATAATAATAATAATAATAGTAATTTTTCTTTCTTTTACAAAATACAAGAATCAAAAGTACATTTCATATGTATGAAGATCGAAACTAGTTACACTTTCTTCAACAAGTTGTGCCCCAAACCATGTCCTCCTGGGCCACTTGATTGTGCCATGAACCATGTCCATCTGGGCCACTTGATTGTGCCCCGAACCATGTATGTCTGGGCAATTGATTGAGGAACTGAAATTCATCCCACCTATATTGTGGATCAATGAGTTGGGAAGGAGATGGATATTTACATTCTCAGTCCACGAATATTTTCCTATAAGAAATTGTAAGCCATCACCTATTTTCTAGTTCAATTCTTGACTATTGAGGGGGAATTCCTAGACAATAACTTCTGAAATAATGGATCCATTTTGTGAAGACTTTGATAGAGCCCCAATCTAATCAACTGTGGAGTATATCGAACTATTTCTATCTAGGCTCCCAATGATGTTTTCCCCCTTTTTTGACTGGAAAAGTGAGACTTTTGTGTTGTCAATATCATACAAACATCACTTATGTTGATGGTTAAGGCAACTATCTACATATTAATATTTTTCACAATTGTGGGCCATTGGAAATTTGAAAGCCACTATAATCAAGGAGAAGATATGTATTTGAATGTTCAATTTTTTTTTTTTTTTTGCTTTTCTAATTACAAATTTATTAGGAAATATTATAATATAAACTAATGCTTCTTAGTTTAATTTACATTTTCTATTTCTAATCCCTAGATAAACAAGTGCTTTTTGGGTTGCCTTTCATTTCCATTTATAACCCCTGCATCCTTAAATGTTGGATGAATAGAAGTTAAATCTCTTATATTAAAGCAACAAAGTATCTTATTACCCCTAACCAATTACACATGTTAAAATGAAAACTTATTTCAAGTTAGCATGAACTTTTAATGCAAACTAAATGATATAAAGGACTACCATAATATGCCAACTTTCCAAATTAGATTTTGGTCGTTTGGGTCATATTTTACTAAG
The DNA here is from genome assembly GCA_000404065.3 of Pinus taeda. Lineage (NCBI taxonomy): Eukaryota > Viridiplantae > Streptophyta > Pinopsida > Pinales > Pinaceae > Pinus > Pinus taeda. The sequence continues at coordinate 15,416 of APFE031380442.1, forward strand.
AGCATAAACATCACTTTATACAAATATATTTCCTTTAAGAAAAACAAATGTTTGTCATCAAAAGTAGTGACTAGAGAAACAAATAAACAAAAGTACAAGTAGTGTTATTATCATGAAACAGGGATATTGATGGTCTCATGTCCCTCGATAGGTGAGGTTTATTAAATGCATAATTTTCAGAAGATGGATTTTTAGTTGCTTTAAACTTTCATCAAGTAAAATTTCAATAATCATTGATGGCAACAATTTTTAAGAGGGAGTTATTGTTTGAGTCCTTCTCACAGGTTTGAAAACAAGGTCAACTAATGAACAACATACCTTAAAATCTTGTTATATGTATGTCTCTGAAATACAAAACCATTAGTTAAATGTTGACATTGTGTCAAAAAAAGTATGTATTGTTGACATATTTGCTTGCTTGAAATGGAGTTATAAACACCACAAGACCTTTGAAATTCCACCATAAGATAACAACTTAGGAATGATTATTCTTGTCTAGCTCCACTAAGTAAAAGTATAGATAGAACATGGTTTAGAATATATAAGATTATTTCATTTGCAAGGAAGGATGGACTTATAAATAAGAAAAGAATAATTGTGACAGCCATAAGTTCAAAGGCTTAAGTTAAACTCCCCCTCTAAAAGGTTTTACCCAAGGGGTTACCTCAATTGGTTATTTCTAATGTTGCTATGCATTTGGTTAGATTTGTGTCAATATGTGATTCGTTCAAGTATTCCTTGGAAATGTGCACTAGTCTATATTGATGGGTTTACAAAAGATGATATCAACAAATGTGGAGAAGCATCCCTTGTTTTTCCATGAGATCTTTGTCGATTGATTTCAATAAAATAAAATAAATAAATTAAATTAAAAATTAAAAAACTCTTATATTTGAAAATCTTGATGGCTTCAACCTTACTAAAATAAAAGGATTATCTCTAATATATTTAATATTATAGATTAAATAGGACATAGGGAGTCATTGAGGTAGGCAGATTTGAAAGTATAATCTTCTCTAGTAGTCATTTCCCTTGGTGAAAACTTCCTACCATTTTGTAAATATTGTGACCAAAGGATATACAAATTGTACTTTGTGAGTTCATAGGTGTAACATACCCAACCCCTTAAGTGTATTTATGGATTTTGGGTAGTCAAAATTTTCCATCTTATACATAACTTGAGAGCTACTTTTAGGCCCACAATCACATTTTTTTGATGAAGAGCTTTCCAATGATTTTAATTTTGTCAAAATATGAGTTAAGGGCACAAGGTTATGGTCCTCCAATGTTCTTATGCATATTATCTCAAGGTGCTAATGACCCAACATTTTCCAAAGTGTCGATGGAAAAATTTTCAAAGCACTGATGAACAATTTTCCAAAGCATTAATGGGACAATTTTGCCAAGCCCTAATGAATATTTTTTGAAAGTGCCAATGGATTTTTTCAAAGAAGCGATAGACATTTTTCTAAAGAAATGATGAATATTTTCCAAAGCACCAATTCCAACAAAACATTTTTTTTGAAATGATTGATCGAAAATTTGGTTGTTAACCTCATGAAGAGGATTGAATTCGAGCCATTGATCCTTCAACTATTTGCATTCATTTTTTCCCTTGCCAACGTGGATTTTTCCATATGGTCCCTTTCTACATCATCCTCCATACATTTTATGTCATCATCCATACACATAATTTTCCACCATGGACCTTAGCCACATTATCACCCATACAATACACATCATCATTTGTATGAAAAATTGGCATTATAGACATTGTTCAGTTGATCCTTTATATTTTCCATGTCATCATATGTACATGAAACCTATCACCACGTACCTATCTTGTATGGCTCATTTGTATGGTCCATGTGATCATCTCTATCACCGATCATATATCTTTCGCAAAACATCTTTTTTTCCAATATCACCAATACATCTCCTTTGTCAATATTGTTAATACATCACTTTTGCCAATATCATCAATGCCTATAGACTTTTGCTGGTAACTATTAATCATTTTTTTCCTTACCAATATAGTGGCATAATTTATCTTTTTTTTCAACAATAATCCCTTTCTTACTTCTCCATTTTATTTATTATTTTGTCTCTTCTAAAGATATTTCCTTTATCCCCAAAACATTAGCTCTATTTTCGTTGATGTTTTGATGACAAATATATTCCCATTGAGAATATTTTCTCCTTCACTTGTGAAAAATATTTCTTTTCCAACCAAGTCTCTTTCCTTCATTGCCAAGAATTTCTTCCATTCTCATTGATGTATCAATATGACTTGTTTTCTTTTTGGTATCGTATCACCCCAATGCTATCTCTCTTTGTTGCCAATTTACATTTTGAGCCCCATGTATCTATGAAGAATATTTTTCTTCTGTGATGTGCATTCTAAGTATTTTAATGCTTCGAATGTAGTCAAGTTATTTGCAATCCTTTTCTAACTTTTTTCTAAGGGATGTGCAAGGCATGATCATAGACCTTCATTGACTCCTTCAATCATCGTAACAGGGATTTCTATAGTATTGAAGACACTTACATGCTCAAGTGTAAGCTACGAAGGCCTAACTCCTTCCACATATGGTTCAAACTCTTTCAGTAAGACAACTTGACACTTCTACTAGGCAAGGTAATGCCTATAATTATGATCAAGCATACGTATAGGAAATTAAGTATGTCAATGAAGACCCAAAACCTGCTAGAAAATAAAAAATGCAATAAATATTTTCTTGATCTTGATAATTACTTGTGATGTTTCTTATTATTAATATTATTTATATCTTCTTTCTTTAGTTCATCAAGCAATTACCAAAAGGAGCAACACATAAAACAATAGACACCAGATGTAGGCACATGCCAAGGCAAAACCCCCCATCAAGGGGAAAACCCAATAAAGATAATTCTTCCTTTCAATAGTATTCTTTGATGATATTCATTTTAGACCAAGACTAGACCTTCCCTCCACACCAAGTCAGCCACCCAAAATATTTACCTCTTCACAACAACTTCGACTATGCAACAACTTATGGCAACTGGAAGCTTCCAGCAACAATGAAACTTGGAAGACTTCGATCTCTCAATCTAGGAAACGAAACAAAGAGAGAGAGAGAGACCAAATTTTTTATTTTCCTTGTCTCCTTAGACTTCCCCAACTTGCATTCACTTCGGCTTCCCGATAACAGACTTCACACCTTTTCCTAGCTAGAAGAGAACTTTGCACTTCTGCCCAACAATAAGAGAATTCAAACTTGACGAGATGCTGGTCCAAATGAATTTGATGACCTTCCTTTTATAGGCTCCTTGTGGGGTAGAATATGTTCCTTAGGCTGACTTGATCTTCTCTTAGGCCGACATGGTGTGGAGGTTACATAATTCATATTTGAATCAATACTTAACCTTTTTACATGATTCAAAAGCCCAAGATGGGTCTCTTTAAATCTACGATAACTCTATAGACTCAGAATAAATCCGAGAAGTTTTCAATGGGGAATTTGACCTAAAACATGGAGACCAAAGCATGAAACCCATGCTTTAATAAGTCACAACAACAACAACAACAATAATAATAATTTTCTTTATTCTTTTGACAAGTACATTACATAATGACTCAAGTACATTATTGAAGACTGGATATAGCTACTTTTTCTAACAAAACCATGTCATTCTGAGCCACTTGATTGTGCCCCAACCATGTCCTTATGGGCCACTTCATTATGCATTGAACCATGTTTGTTTGGGTCACTTGATTGTGCCCCGAACCATGTTCATCTAGGCCAATTGATTATGCCTTGAACCATGTATGTCTAGGCCAATTGATTGAGGAATTGAAAGCCATCCCTTCCTATATTATGGATCAATGGGTCGGGAAGTAGATGGTTATTTACATTCTCATTCCACAAATATTTTCCTATAAGAACCTGTGAGCCATCACCTATTTTCTAGTGCGACTCTTGAATAATGAGGGGGAATTCCTAGACAATAACTTTCTAAATAATGGATCCATTATGTGAATACTTTGTTGGAGCCCTGAGCCCATCAACTAATGAACAACATAACTTAAAATCTTGTTATATGTATGTTTATGAAATACAATACCATAACTTAAGCATTTATCATGTCAACAAATAGTACTATGGATTGTTGACATATATGCTTATTTGAATTGGAGTGATATACACCACAAGACCTTTAAAATTCCATCATAAGATAACAACTTGGGAATTATTATTTTTGTCTAGCTCCACTAAGTATGCATTGTAAAAGACTAGATTGAACATGGTTCAGACTCTACAAGACTTTTTTATTTGAAAGAAAGGATGGAGCTATCAATAAGAAAAGAAAATTTGTTACACCCATAAGTTCCAAGGTTTAAGATAAATTCCCCCTCTAAAAGGGATTATCCAAGGGGTTACCTCAATTGGTTGTTGCTAATGTTGCTAGGAATTTGGCTAGTTTTGTGTTGATATGTGCTTGATTCAAGTCCCCCTTGAAAAAGTGCACTAGTCTAGATTGATGGGTTTGCAAAGGATGCTATCAACAAATCTTGAGAAGAATTCCTTGGTTTTCCATGAGATCTTAGTTAATTAATTTCACAAAAAAAATTAATTAATTAAATTAAATTAAAATCAAAATTCAATAAATTATTTTATTTGCAAATCTCTCTAGCTTCAACCCTAATAAATGAAAAGGATAATTCCCAGTATATTTAATATTATAGATTCAATGGGACATAGGGAGTCATTGAGGTAAGAATATTTGAAAGTATAATCTTCTCTAGTAGTTATTTCCTTTTACGAAAACTTCCTACCATTTTGTAAATATTGTGACCAAAGGTTGTACAACATGTAGTTTGTGAGTTTAGAGGTTTATCAAACCCAACCCCTTAAGGGTCTTTAAGGATTTGGTGTAATCAAAATTTTCCATCTTAAACATAACTTGAGAGCTAATTTTAGGTGCATACTCATATTTTTCTCATTAAGATATTTCCAATGATTGCAGTTTTTGTCAAAATATGAGTTCGAGGCACAAGGTTATGATCCTCCAATATTCTTATGCATATTATCTTTAGGTGCTAATAACCTAACATTTTCCAAAGTGTTGATGGAAAATTTCTCAAAGCATTGATGAACATTTTTCCAAAGCATCAATGGTACAATTTTCCAAGCCTCAATGAATATTTTTCCAAAGTGTCAATGGACTTGTTTTCAAAGCATCAATAGACATTTTTCTAAAGAATCAATGAATACTTTCCAAAGAACCAATACCAATAGAAAATTTTTATGAAAGGTTTGATTGAAAACTTAGTTTTCAACCTCATGAAGAGGATTGAATTTGAGTCATTGATCCTTCAACTATTTGCATTGCTTTTTTCTATTACCAATGTATGTTTTTCCATGTGGACCCTATCCACATCATCCTCAATACACTCTATGTCATCATCCATGCACATAATTTTCAACCATGGACATTTTCCACATTATCACCCATACAATACACATCATCACTATATGAAAACCTGCCATTATAGACATCGTCCACATAATCATTTGCATTGTCCATGTATCATATGTACATGAAACCTATCACCATGAACCTTGCCTATATGACTTATCCATATGGTCCATGTTAATATCTTTTTCACTGGTCAAATCTCTTTCACAATGCATCTCCTTTGTCAATATTGTCAATACATATTTTTTGCTAATATCATCAATATCCATTTCCTTTGGTGAAAACTTCTTACCATTTTGTAAATATTGTGACCAAAGGATGTACAACTAGTATTTTTTGAGTTCATAGGTGTAACATACCCAACCCCTTAAGTGTCTTTATGTATTTTGAGTAGTCAAAAATTTTCATCTTAAACATGACTTCAGAGCTACTTTTAGGCTCAGTCATATTTTGTTCATTAAGAGCTTTCCAATGATTGTAATTTTGTCAAAATATGAGTTGGTGGGACAAGGTTATGGTCCTCAAATGTTATTATGCATATTATCTCAAGGTGCTAATAACCCAACATTTTCCAAAGTGTCGATGGAAAATTTTACAAAGCACTACTGAATTTTTTCCAAAGCATCAATGGGACAATTTTCCCAAGCCTCAATGAATATTTTTCCAAAGTGTCATTGGATTTTTTTTCAAAGCATCAATATACATCTTTTAAATCATTGATGAATATTTTTCCAATGTGCCAATACCAATATATTTTTTTTTCAAAATGATTGATTGAAAACATGGTTGTCAACATCATGAAGAGGATTTAATTTGAGTCATTGATCCTTCAACTATTTTCATTCCTTTTATCCCTTTGCAATGTGGATATTTCCATGTTGGCCCTATCCACATCATACTCCATAACTCTATGTAATCATCCATACAGATAATTTTCCACCATGGATCTTATCCACATTATCACCCATACAATACACGTCATCATTCTTATGAAAACATGCCATTACAGACATTGTTTACATAATCCTTCGTATTGTCCATGGCATCATATCTACATGAAACCTATCACCATGTACCTTGCCTATATGACTCATCTATATGGTCCATGTGATCATGTCTTTCCCAATATCATGTCTCTTTTCCGATACATATGTTTCACCAATACATCTCCTTTGTAAATATTTGTCAATACATCTCTTTTGCCAATATCATCAATGCCTCTCTTTTGTTGGTAACTATTTTTTTATTATTGAGAATCATTTTTTTTCCTTGTTGATGTATTGGTGTAATTTATTTTTCTTTTCAACAATAATCCCTTTCTTACTTCCCAATTTTATTTCTTATTTTGTCACTTCTAAAGATATTTCCTCTATCCCTAAAAAAAATAGCTATATTATTTTAGATATCATTTTTTGGGATTCAACTGCGTTAAGTAAGTCATTCATCTATGAACATTTCCATGAGAGGTAGTCGTAACTGACTAATTTCTCATGATTTTTGAATAGTCCACTTAGCACTCATTGCATCAGGTGATGCTCACTATATTATTGTTGATGTTCTGTTGATAAATATCTTCTATTCAGAAGCTTTTCTCCTTCACTTGTGAAAAATTCTCTTTTCTAACCAAGTCTCTTTCCTTCATCGTCAAGACTTTCTTCCCTTCTTGTTGATGTATTGACCCTTATTTTCTTGTTGGTGATGTATCACCCCAATAATATTTATTTTTTTGTCAATTTAGATTTTGATCCCCATGTGTCGGTCAAGAAGATTTTTCTTTAGTGACATGCATTCTAGGTATTTTAATGCTTCTAACTTAGTCAAATTACACACAGTTATTTTCTAATTTTTTTCTAAGGGATGTCCAAGGCATGATAGAGACCTTCATTCACTACCTCAATAATCATAACAATGATTTATAGAGTCTTGAATACATGTACATGTGCAAGCGTAAGGTAAGGAGGCCTAACTCCTTCCACATAGGGTTCAACCTCTTCCAACAAAACAACTTGCCACTTCTAATAGGCAAGGTAATGCCTATAGTTATGATCAAGCATGTATATAAGAAATTAAGAAATTAAATATTATCTCCCTTACAATGCTTAAATTGAATTATGATGAATGCAAATAATTATCGAAATTGAAATCATACAAACAATACTTATGTTGATGGTGAAGGAAACTATCCACAGATTGATATTTTGCACAATTGTTGGACATTGGAAATTTGAAAGCCACTATAATCAAGGAGTACATATGTATTTGTTTTTTGTTCAAAAAAATATTTTTCCTTTTATAATTAAAAATTTATTAGGAAAAATCATATTATAAACACTTATTAGCTTAATTTTCATTTTCCATTTCTAGTCCCTACAAAACAAGTGTTTCTTGGGTTGCCTTTCATTTTCCATTTTTAATCCTTACATCCTTAAATGTTGGTTGGAATTAGACAAAAGTTAAATCTCTTATATTAAAGCCGCAAAGTAGCTTATTACCCTTAAACAATTACACATGTTAAAATGAAAACTTATTTCAAGTTAACATGAACCCATAATCCAAACTAAATGATATAAAGCACCACCACAATATGCTAACTTTCCAAACTAGCATTTTGTCATCTAAGTCATATTTTACTAAGAGTACAAGCATACAATTTTTTTTTTAAGAAAGTCGAATGTTTGTCATCAAAAGTATTGACTAGAGAAACAAATAAAAAAAATTACAAGAACTTGTTATTATCATGAAACATGGATATTGATGGTCTCACTTACTGATGAAAGGTCCCTTGATAAGTTTGGTTTATTAAATGCATAATTTTGAGAATATGGAGTTTTAGTTGCTTTAAATTTTCATTGATTTAAATTTCATTAAGCATGGATGGCAAGAATTTTTAAGAGGGATTTATGATTCAAGTCTTTCTTATAAGTTTTAAGACAAGGTCAACTAATAAATGACATAACTTAAAAGCTTGTTATATTCCATACTACTTATTTTCCCAAGCCTCAATGAATATTTTTCCAAAGTGTTAATGGATCTTTTTCAAAGCATCAATATAACTTTTTCTAAAGCATTGATGAATGTTTTTCCAATGCATCAATGCCAATAGAATAATTTTTTGAAAGGATTGGTTGAAAACATGGTCTTGAACCTCGTGAAGAGGATTGAATTTGAGCCATTGATCCTTCAACTATTTCCATTCCTTTTTCCCTAGACAATGTGGATTTTTCCATGTGGGACCTATCCATATCATCCTCCATACACTCTATTTCATCATCCATACATATAATTTTCCACCATGGACCTTGTCCACATAATCACCCATAAAATAAACATCATGATTTGTATGAAAACTTGCCATTATAGACATTGTCCATGTTAGCACCTAAATCTACCTTAGGCTAAAGGAAGGCAAAATTTAGGGTAACCACAAACCATGCTCAGTCTGGTAGCTAGCCCTACTAGAACAGGAGAGGGCTCTCTCCGAGTCATGCTCAGTGAATAAACAAACGATATGATCTAAGGTGACTTACAGTGAATATTGATTTTAGGATAGTAAATAAATATGGATACAAGAAGCAAATTTTTATAAATGACTGAGTTTCTGGGATGTATGGGACCAATGAACAGTAATGAGTAGAGAATTTAACACAAAGGCGCAGATTACTTCGTGAGGCAAGACAGGCGGAAAGTCTAGCAATTAGTTTTGAGATAATGCGAAATGGAAAGATTGTTTAGGAGGGTGAAAAGGGCATAAAGACATGAATCCTTTTCAACAGAAGAAGAACACTGAACGTGAAACTTTTCTACAGGCAGAGCAACAAACATGAATTCTACCTTATCTTACTTAGAAAATTTCACTGGAAATGAATATGAATGAACTGTGAAACATAACGAAATACATATGAAACATAAAGAGAACACATTTGCTACACTCACACCACATGAATCTCATGAACCAGAGCCGCTGCCTTTCATTAATTCTCTGTCAAAATATACAATGAAGAACTGAGTTTCTCTCCCACAGTCTCCCAGAAATTACAACCCTTTGCAAATGGTTTGCATACAATAAATAGACTATGCCATTGGGAAATAGAACAACCAAGAGTTGGGGAGTTTTTCAAATCATTACAAAGTGGAAGTGGAAAGCCAACCATTAGTTACAGGTGCAGCGTTACAAAAGTGACAAATGGCTTGGGTGACTGCTCGCCCTCCTTTGCCACTTGGATAGAAGCCAACCTTTAGTGAAAATACTCTTTAAACATTGCCTTAGTTTCCGAGAAAAATATAGTGTAAATGAGCGGGCCCACTTGGACAAAGCCACGAATCAAAATTTCGCGAAGTGGAAGTGATTTTGGCCTATTGGTCTATTTGCGCCACACCAAAATCTATATGCACCGTGCCATTTTGGAGGCAATTTTGAGGTACCTGCTAGAGTCAAAATTGTGCCCAGGTGTGCTTTTTGGAAAGCCCTACCTGTCTACTTTCCAACCCAAGTGGAATTTCTAAATTGGGTGCTCATTTGCCCCTCCAAAACTTCATTCTCCCAAGACTGCTTCCTGTGTGTCAAAATAGGGGCAGAGAGGTCATGTTTTGAGTGTTTTTGACTTCCTGGAGACTCAAAACATGCCCAAAATTATTGTACATGCACTAGCAGGCATGATTTTTCATGCTGAATCCAAAAATGCAAACCATTCTTGATTTGAAGCTCCCAATCCTAAGCGCCATGCCAATGGCGCGGCGCACAGGGATAAAATCCCTGTTTTGTGCCCAAAAATTTTTCATGTGACCAAAATTGCCCCAAATTTTTTGAAATTTGGGCTGGAGATCCTCTATGAAGTGTTATGATGGGCTAGAGATGCCTCAACCAAGATTCAAAGCTGATCTTGCTCTTTTTGCCTCTTTGTCGCTTTGCTCAATTTCACCTTCATACTCCTTATCCGAGCCTTTGAACTCAAGTTCCGTGCCCTGTAGTGATAAACCATCCGCCTCAATATGGTTTTGTCCTTGTCAGCCTTCTCTAATAGTCTCTCAAGGTCGATGTTGATACGATCGATCCAAGACTCTCGGTCATTGTTAATCTCTTGCTCTAATGGAGTGAGCTCAATCCTCCTATGTTGGGCAGCTTGGCGATTCTCACGGATGTTTTGCAGCTCCATGATCTCATGTTTCTCCTCGAGCTATTTGTTCCTCTACTCCAAATACCTGATAATCCACTTAGCCCTCTCCAAATTGAGAGACAAAGCTTGGATCTTTGTTTGCTACTCATGGATAGTCCTCCTAAGTTTGGCACTCTCCACATCTATCATCATCATGAATGAGCATGAAGTCAGCCTCCTGTTCACCTGATGGCCCCTCTTCATGCATGGGCTTCATGCCCCTATCCTGTACCTGTGTTGCTGATGTCAGAAGTGAGGCCCCTTCCATCCCGGGTGGAGATAAAACTTTCTTTGCAGCTGCAAACAAATGTTTACTGCCTCTCTGATAGGTGATGAATACTGGCATAGTAGTGGTCTCATGGTGCTCATACTGATGAGAAGGACCACCTATCTCATGTTCAACCTCTGATAATACCTGTGAAGTTCTAAAGAGGTCACGGGAGATGAAATCCTCCCAAGTAATGCCCTGTAATCCCAGCTGATGAACCACCAAAATCTTAATAAGAGAAAATTGATAAACACTCTTAAGTTGCTGCTGAGGCGTCTTGTGCTGCATGAAGGTGTTCATCCTCTCTATGTTCCTGCAAATGAAATATGGGATGTTCATCATCCATACCCTGGTAAAGTGCATGAGCAACCTGATGTGATAGGCATATAAACGAGAGAACCTCCCCTCACAGCTAAAATACTTCATGATCAACTTCATGAGTGAAGCATATTCATCTTTCAAATATCGGAACGGAAAGACTTTGTGGAGCTGCCTCAAGAAACTGGCCTTAATTTAAGGCTCATAATGCTGCCGATCGACCTTCTGTTTCTTGTGCCATGGTTCTCCAACGTTCAGTATGCCGATTGCTAATGAGACAGTTTCAGGTGTCAGTGTGAAGGTGACACTGGCCAAGATAAAGTGATCTCCATGTAAGTGAAGCACAAAAAGACGGGCCAACTCATGATGAACTCGAACACTAGCCACCTTTTGAAAAAACTCAAAACATGACAGATGCTGGAAACATGACATAGCAAGAGGGCAGGCCTGCAATTCTGTGAGGGTGGTTGGCTCATCCCTAACATGTTTGCCACTTTTATGATGTCTCCGGGGAGCCTGTTCTTCCGAGGATGAATCACTTTTGGTTTCCATTTCATACTCCGATGAATGCTTAGATCCCATGACTGTTGTATATGGACTGTGCTTGGACTGCCCTTTAATGATGGTATGAAACTATGTGTTGTTATGATCTCTGCCACCAAGGGGAACAATGCAAAAGGGACTGTTAGGAAGGGGAATAATATGATGGGATTAGGGGTTATGGGGGGAAATTTTGTCAGGGATATGTAGGAGGGTTTGGGGATGTTTATAAGGTAGGGTTTTGGGGTGTTATGTTGGCAAATAAGAGGAGGGGATAGGGAATAGGGTTTGGTAATATTTTAGGGTAGGGAAAATGGGGAAAAATGGGATAGGGGGATAGGGAATAATGGAAAGGAGTGAAACAATGAGAGGTGAAAGAGGAGCCTTGGAATCAATACCACAAGTTTGCAACCTAGCAAGCATGGCTTTAATGTTTTCTAGTGGTTGGTTTTATGAGTTTTTTTTGTTGCAATTATACATAGGCATGAGCGACCATAACTTTCACAAAATTTTGATGAGCAAGCACGATGTAGACCCTACCTGTCAATTGGAGAGGTTTCAATGTGACTGATTGCAAGTTTGGCATGATTTCGGGCCTTCACGGGTGTGCGTCGTGCAGCAAACCTAGTGCGCCGTGGCCTGTATATGCGTCATGCCCTTGTATTTTTAACACTTGTGGGTCGCGCTCTGTGCACCGCGCTCCCTATGTGCACCGTGCCCCTCTGTGTGTGCGCTGCGCTCCTGAAAATGACTCCAAACTCACCCAAATGTGTGCTAGCTCTCTCACAAACTTTGTTATGTTTCTCTATGACCTTGATTTGCACAATGACCTTGTTTGCTTGTGGAAAC
>APFE031380442.1:28023-66929 GCA_000404065.3 Pinus taeda
AGATGCTGGAAACATGACATAGCAAGAGGGCAGGCCTGCAATTCTATAAGGGTGGTTGGTTCATCCCTAACATGTTTGCCACTTTTGTGATGTCTCCGGGGAGCCTGTTCTTCCGAGGATGAATCACTTTGGGTTTCCATCTCATACTCCAATGAATGCTCAGATTCCATGACTGTTGTATGTGTACTGTGCTTGGACTGCCCTTTGATGATGGTAGTGAAACTGCCCTTTGATGATGGTAGTGAAACTATGTGTTGTTGTGATCTCTACCACCAAGGGGAACAAGGAAAAAAGGGAGTGTTAGGAAGGGGAATAATATGATGGGATTAGGGGTTATGGGGGAAATTTTGTTTAGGGATATGTAGGAGGGTTTGGGGATTGTATAAGGTAGGATTTTGGGGTTTACATTGACAAATGAATGGAGGGGATAGCGAATAGGGGTTTAGTAATGTTTTAGGGTAGGGAAAATAGGGAAAAATGGGATAGGGGGAAAGGGAAAAATGGAAAGAAGGGGAAAAATGAGAAGTGAAAAAGGAGCCTTGGCATCAACACAACAAGTTTGCAACCCTAGCAACAATGGCTTTGATGGTTTCAAGTGGTAGGTTTTAGGCGTTTTTATTGCAACTATAAATGGCCATGAACCATCATTACATTCAAAAAAATTGATGAGCAACCAAGATTTAGACCCTACCTGTCAATTTGAAGGGTTTCAAAGTGATTTGTTGCAAGTTTGGCACAAATTCAGGCTTTTGTGGGTGTGCGCTGCGCAACAAACCCAGTGTGTCGTGCTCTGTATGTGTGTCGCACCCGTGTATTTCCACCATTGTCGGGTCGCGCTATGTGCGCCGCGGTCTCTATGTGCGCCGCACCCCTCTGTGTGTGTGCCGTGGTCCTGAAAACGACTCCAAACTCACCCAAACGCGTGCTAGCTCTCTCACAATTACTTTGCAATGTTTCTCTTTGCCTTGGTATGTAAAATGATTATGTTTCTTGTGGAAATTATTTATAAAGACATTTGGAGTCATGGCTTTAATTTTTGCTTCTTCAAAACCCACTTTGATAATGTTTTATTTTGGCTCTTTTTCCTGATTTAACTCAACTCTATATTTCACTTTTCCCTTTGAATTTTTAGCTAAAATGATGAAATTTTTGGCACTTTTTGCAGGGGTTGCATGACATGGCATTTGGCCAAGGAAACCATGATTGCATCTAAAGAGATCAACCGAATTTTTTTTTGAAAATTACCACAAATGACACACTGTTTGACTTTTCTTCAAAACAAAGTTTTGAAGAACAGTCGTAATGACGATGAAAATCTTTAAATCACAACTTTGCAAGGGTCTCCCTCTGGCCTGCATGGCTTTATTGGACATGTTTTAAGACTAAACTGACTAATCCCTAGACCTAATGACTGAAAATGACTCTCGTCCATTAAAAGATCGAACATTGATTGTCATGGACTTTAGTGAACCTTGACAAAAGACCTAAGCCAGCAGGTGCCAGACATGAGGGGAAATGACTAACAAGACCTTTCTGTCAGATTATGGCATGCCCCTAGCGGAATGCAGCTGAGTGAATGGAGCGGGACTCCTAAAAATGAAATGCAGAAAGAGTTTTGATCTCTGACGGAGGACTGACAAGGCTGACTCTAACATTGGCTCCAATGTGGGATGGTAGCTCCTTGGAGGTGCCAAGAACAATAGATCTCTGTAAGAGCTAGACAGTGCCTTCATCCATTGGGCTATGGAGTCATTATTTCGAAAAACCACACAAGACTCTGACTCATTTATTGACTGAAACCTGACTCAGACCGACTTAATTATGGAACCAACATGACTGAAAAACTGACCCAATGAAAAAGGAAATGACTCATGACTGACTTAACTAAAACAATAACTTACAAAACTTGTTTCAATGGCAACAATCCATCAAGATTCGAGGGTTTCAAATCATGATAACAACCACCTGAGTACTAATGCAATATGTACAATCATGTGTAATGTGTCTTCCAATGTAACCAATCAAGTAGATGTCTACTTGATTGATTCTCCTGATCATATCTTCTGGTCAACAACAGATACTGGTAACTGGGCCTCCAAAAACATAATTGACCATGATCTCCTTCATCACTGAATACTGCAATAATGACCTTCATTGTTGTCTGCAACAATTCTTCCATTGGATCATGAAGAACATAAGGTCTTTCCTCCTGCTGAAGAAACAAGGTGTCGTTTTCTTGTGATGTTGATCTCTTTTCATAAATAAGAGTAGGTTCCTGGTCTGAAAAAGTAGATGAGCAGATTTCCTCTTCAAAGAACATTTCAGAACATGAAACATAGGAAGAAGAATATGAAATGGAATCCTGAATGGTCTGGTCTGCTGAAGTATGAATACATTGTAGATCATCTTCATATGATATGACAGGCATATTGTCTTTGCATTCATCAATCATGAGAAAAGAAACTTCAAATGATTCTTGAAACCCAACACAATCATTTATATCATCTACCATAAATTCACCCGGATCTTTTTCACTTACTTGAGCAAAATTCTCATCTTGTTGTTCATGAGCTGACTGGACTACCTCTTTATGAAGGCTTTGTTCTGATGACATGAGAACATTTGGATTCAAAACTCTGTTTTCTTCATTCCAGGTGATTTTAATAGCAGAATTATCTTTCATGGGACTTAGTACAAGGTTTTCTTGGTCACCATAATCCGAATTTGGATCTGAAAGGGTTGACTTAACATTATCCCATTCTGAAAGTAGAATTGGACTTCCCTGCATGCTGTCTTCTTCTATGGACAGATCCGAAACGACACTTTTTCTTTCATCACTTTCAGCCATATGGAATTCTTCAACCTGCTAACCTATAAAGTTGTTCACCAGACTGTCATCCTTTTCAAAAGAGGAAGAAGTTTCATCAACACTTTCTTGACCATGTGTGCACTACAAATCCGCTTTATCTTGAGCTGGAACATAATCGTGCAAGAGTTGATCTATCTCGTCTTCAGACAAAGGAGATAAGACCTTTTGTTTCCTTTTGCTCAAACAGTGATTGTCTTCATTAATTTCAAGTGAAGGTGTATAAAAATATTCCACATACTGCTGATCCATTTCATGTAATTCCTATTGACTGTCAAGATGAAAAATTCTTTCATCTTCCACCGTACTACAATCTTGATCATGCTGCAAATTTTGATGATCGTCTTTATGCTGCTGAAAGGGATTTTCATACAAGGCTTCCATGATCTCATCATCCATATCATCCTCATAGTATTTTTCAAGGCTTTCAATAAAAGTAGAAGTATGTTTGCAACAGTCATGAACTAGATTCAATGATGGATAAGAGTCTTTATATATTTCAATGAACAGGGCATGAAAATCCTTTAAACGGTAAATACAAGCAGGCAACAAAATTTCATACCAAGATTGGGCTTCACCTTCTAGAGTGGCCAGGAATATCTTCATTAAGCAATCTTCAGGAAAATCAACCTTCAACTTGCGAATATGCATGTGAAATCGAACTAGATGTAAAGCAACATCCTCCTTACCATCATCTTTAAACGTAGGCAGATTCCTTGACCCTTCTACCTTCGAAATTTTATTTGGAATGCCTGGAATGTGATCTCGGCTCATGGGGGAGTATCTTCTTGAAATCCGCTCCATTTAAAAAAAAAATCTCAAAGCTACTGATCCCTCTGTAGTGGAGTCACCATGAAGCACCAGTTGCTGGATTCTTCAGTGAAAGGAGTCGCCTGGTGAATGATTTCAGCCGTCTTCTTATGTCTGATCGTTGTTCACCATCAACCATCAGATCTGAGCTTGATAGATGTACTGGGGCAAAACAATCTTCAAGCAAACCATTTTGGTCCCCAGTAGAGTCGCCACTATGTTAGCACCTAAATCTGCCTTAGGCTGAAGGAAGGCAAAATTCAGGGTAACCACAAACCACGCTCAGTCTAGTCGCTAGCCCTACCAGAACAAGAGAGGGCTCTCTCAGAGTCACGCTCAGTGAATAAACAAATGATATGATCTGAGGTGACTTATAATGAATATTGATTTTAGGCTAGTAAATAAATATGGATACAAGAAGCAAATTTTTATAAATGACTGAATTTCTGGGATGTATGGGACCAACGAACAACAATGAGTAGAGAATTTAACACAAAGCACAGATTACTTCGTGAGGCAAGACAGGCGAAAAGTCTAGCAATTAGTTTTGAGATAATGCGAAATGGAAAGATTATTTAGGAGGGTGAAAAGGGCATAAACACATGAATCCTTTTCAACAGAAGAAGAACATTGAACGTGAAACTTTCCCACAGGCAGAGCAAAAAACATGAATTCTACCTTATCTTACTTAGAAAATTTCACTGGAAATGAATATGAATGAATTGTGAAACATAACGAAATACATATGAAACATAAAGAGAACACATTTTCTACACTCACACCACATGAATCTCATGAACCAGACCTACTGCCTTTCATTAATTCATCTGTCAAAATATACAATGAATAACTGAGTTTCTCTCCCACAGTCTCCCAAAAATTACAACCCTTTGCAAATGGTTTGCATACAATAAATAGACTATGCCATTGGGAAATAGAACGACCAAGAGTTGGGGAGTTTTTCAAATCATTACAAAGTGGAAATGGAAAGCCAACCATTAGTCATAGGTGCTTTCTTCGTCTCTCCCTGGTTGGTGAGAATGTTGACCACTCATTTTCCATCTACATCCACAGTCTTGTCAGTCCCCAAATTTACCTCTGTCTTCACAGATTGATCCAAATTTGCAATGAAATTATTGTTTCCTGTCATGTGGTTACTACAACCACTATCTAATAGACACACATTATCAGAAGGTTCATTCATGGTATGGAAAACTAGGAACATGGAGTTGGTACTCTCTGTAATGACATTAGCTCTCTGGTTTCCTTGACCAACTATCCTATTCCTGCAATCACGGGCATAGTGACCAAATTTATTGCAATAATAACATCTCACCTTTGATTTGTCAACTCTTTGATTGTTGTTGAAGCTTCTGCTGGTGCTTCCACCAATCTAGGTGGATATTGGTGGCCACCTGCCAATTCCACTTGGACCCCACCATTGTTTCTTTCAGTTTCCTTAATTGTAGCACAATTTACTTTTTTTTGCAGTTTTTCGGGTCCTGAACTTCTAGAGCTGTTTTGAGGCCCTAAACAACGTTTTTGGGAAAATTGGGAGCAACATGGACCCATGGACCAATGTTTCTCGTCCAAAAGTTGTAGTCCTTGGATAGATATTTCTAATGAGGTATTGTGCACGTCAAACGGAGATCATATGCCAAAGTTATGACCCTGGAAAGTTGATGTACCAATTTACCCAAATGGGGCCCATAGTTTGGCGCTTCATCTCCTAGGGTTAGGTTTTTTTATGTTTAGGGTTTTCCATTGTTTCTTAACAATAAATAGGCCTTAGAGCCTCATTGTAAGAAAGTTCAGAGGCATGTAGCCGCCACATCTCTCCTCAGAGATAAGCTACCACCACCCGAGCTAGTTTATTTCCATTTCTATTTGTAAGCATATTTCAGTATTTTACATTAATGAAATGAAGTATTATTTCTACTGCATCTATGTATTTATGGTTATCTCTATAATTTTTTGCATTCTTGTTTAAATCCGGATCAATGGTATCAAAGCAGATCTGCTCTTTCTCTATTTTTCTTTGCATGTCCCCAACGAGGTTAGGATATAAGGAGTTAGGGCTTGAATTGCTCAAACCTTTGCAAGACCATCCTGACAAATCCTGACGGCCTCCCATGGCAAATGAAAATAAAGACGAGGGGGCATGAGATCCTATCAAAATCTTGCTCGAAGAGGCCCTCGAGCGAAAAAGGAATGCAATGATATACAACTTTGCCCAGATCTTTCAGCGCTGCCTAAGGGGTGATACATCTACTTCCTGCGGCTACTCTGGAAGCACCACACCCTTTAAGGTACAAGTTAACTTTGACATTCCCATATTTGAGGGTCAGATAGATGCAGATGTTGTAGATAAATGGTTAATTCTGCTAGAAGGGTATTTTTCTATTCATGATTTTTCCGACCGGGAAAAGATTACTTTCACTCTTCTCAAAGCTACCACCCACGTCAAAGACTGGCGGGAAACCTACTATGAGCAGAAGGATGAAAGTACATCCTCATTGTTTTCAGCCACACCCATTTGGAATTCATTTCGGAATGCCATCAAGGAGAAATAATACCCTGTCAGAAGCTATGAGGATAAATACATAAAGTGGACCACGCTGTAGAAGGGAAGGGACCAAGACGTGCTAGAGTTTACCAATATTCTTCATACCCTTCGCACAAAGTTGGGTATCAAGGATTCTGAGCTGCATTTGGTACTCAAATATCGTGACTACCTACACAGGTACATCTAGGACGAGATGGAGTTCCTGGACATCTCCTCGCTCGACACGGTGTATCAATACGCTGCCAAGATTGAGCAAAAGTTTAAACGAAAGAAGTGAGACTTTGGATCTGCAAATCCGAAGCAAGGGAAAGGCACCCCCAAATCATCGAACAAAGCACAAAGCCAAGACAGGATGGCCCAGGACAACCCGCCAAAGCCGCAAGCAAAGAACAACACTACGAAGCCGAAGAAGGACATGGGAAAGTGGTGTGAGTTGCATAAGAGCTCCACTCACAACACAATTGAGTGTCGGGCCAAGAAGTCACTAGTGGCCGAGCTAAAGTCTTCAGAATCAGATGGAAGTTCTGACTCTGAGTCAGAACCCGATAAGGGGAATGAAAAAGGGAAGCATATTATCGATGCAAAGCCCAATGCCATCGTTGCCACCACGAAGATCCAGAAGGAGGAACCCGAAGATGGAGAGGAGGAGGAGTGCCTCTTCCACTCCCAGATGTGGGTAAAGGGCTCCCTGCTATAGTTCATTATTGATAGAGGGAGCCAAAAGAACCTCATTTCGGCAAAGGTCGTGAAGCGACTGGGCTTACCGACCACAACACATCCCTAACCGCACACCATCGGGTGGCTTCACCAAGGATAGAATCTTCACGTGAGCCAGCAGTGTCGCCTTCCATACAATATCATGCCCTTCACTGATGAAGTATTTTGTGACATTACTCCCCTTCATGTTTGTGATGTATTATTAGGCCAACCATACTTGTGGAAGTGACATGTTGTGTATGAGTCAAGGCCTCGTGTTGTTATTGTTACTTTGGGAAATAAGTTGTACAAGATACCAGAGGTAGCACCGCCTACCGCCATCTCTTTGGTTACTGCAAAACAGTGCAGTTAGCTCATTTCCAAAACTGGTGAATAGTTTGGGGAATTTTTTTTCTTGATTATACGCCCTCAAGGAAAGAAGATGGTGGTGGCCACGACCTCTAGAGAGGGCCCCTCCGCACAACAATTACAGATGTACAAGGTCATGGAGGAGTACGAGAACATCTTCACCTTCCCCCGTAGGGGTTCCTCTGCACTGTCAAGTCAAGCACTCCTTCGATCTGCCCCCAGGTGTGCCGATGCCCAATGGACCAATCTATCGACGCTCTGTTATGGAGAACTATGAAATCAAGAGGCAAATTCAAGAGCTATTGTAGAAAGGTCACATCTGACCAAGTTCATTACCCTGTGGGAGCGTGATCGTGTTAGTATAGAAGAAGGATGGGACTTGGAGACTCTGTATTGATTATCGGGTGTTGAACAAGATCATTGTCTGGAATAGGTACCCGATCCCACATATTGATGACCTTCTGGACCAACTGAAGGGAGCAAAATATTTTAGCAAGATCGATTTGAAGTCAGGATATCACCAGGTATCAATCGAACCCTCTGATGTGTGGAAGACTACCTTCAAAGCCAAGGAGGGCCTTTTCGAATGGTTGGTTATGCCTTTTGGGTTGACAAATGCTCCTGCAACCTTCATGAGGCTAATGGATGACATCTTGCGGCCACTCACCAACTCATTTGTAGTGGTATACTTGGAAGATATCCTAATCTTCAGCTAGAGTTGGGAAGAGCACCTCCACCACATCCGATAGGTTCTCCAAACACTACGACAACATAAGTTATGTGCCAATTTGGAGAAATGCACTTTTGGCATTATCCAAGTTGAGTATCTAGGATACAGTATTGATGAACGAGAGGTGCATGTGGATCCAACCAAGATCCAAGTCATTTGGGATTGGCCATTTCCAACCACTCTGACAAAGCTCTGCAGCTTTCTGGGCCTTGCCAACTTCTACTGCAGGTTCGTGTTGGGAGTTTCTCATATCACTTGGCCGTTGAGTCAAGTCATAAAAGGAGGAGCGAAAGAAAAATTCTTTTGGTTTGAATCTCAACAGAAGGCATTCACATATTTGAAACATCGCCTCTACTCGGCACCAGTGTTTGCATTACCAAACTTGCAACAACCATTTGAGATCGAGACAGATGCCTCTCACTATGCTATTGGGGCAGTCCTTACTCAACACGGGTATCTAATGGCATATCACAGCGAGACACTTTCAGACATAGTCCGGAAGTATCCCACTTATGACAAAGAGATGTATTCCATTGTGCAATCCTAACGACAATGGAAGCATTACATTTTGGGGAAGGAAATGGCCATCCACACAGACCATTGGCCCCTGCAGTTCATACAGACCCAAGGGAAGTTGCAGAATGATCGCCATGAGAAGTGGTTCACATACCTGCAATAGTTCCATTTGAATATCAAGTATAAGAAGGGAAACACCAATAATGTTGCAGATTGTCTCAGTCGACCACCGATCATGGCGTTAACCATTGTGCTCAACTCTTGTGGGCATGAGACTTCTGATTGGCCACTTCTCTACAAAAGCAACCCAGAATTCGACCACACATACCAGACTGTCTTGGAGGGTCAGCTGTTCCAGATTTTCATCTCTAGGATAACTTGTTATGCCACTTGGGTCACTTTTGTGTTCCTTCAAGTGACCGTGCCAAAATGATTTGGGAAGCACACTACAGTTGGGATGCTGGGCATTTCGGGGTTGAGAAAACGGTGGTAGTACTATAGAAGTATTTCTATTGGCCGAATCTTCGACAGGATGTCGGGAAGTACATCAGATCCTACACTGCTTGTGCCATTGCCAAACCAACCATCAAGAAGCAAGGCCTCTATACTCCACTACCTCCCCCGAGTCGACCTTGGGAATCCATTTCCATGGATTACATGTCGAGCCTTCCTTCTACTAAGCATGGAAACCACTGTGCTTTTGTGATCGTCGACAGGTTCTTGAAGATGGCCATTATGGCGGCCTGCAAGAAGAGTATCACAGCATAAGCCACTACTAAACTATTCATTGAACAAGTGGGTACATTTTGGGATCCCACAGTCTATCATCTCAGATCGGGATAGCAGGTTCCTCAGTATAATTTGTTCTAGTTTCTGGTCGATGCTGGACACCAAACTCACTAAGTCCACAACCTTCCATCCCCAAACTGATGGCCAGACAAAGGTTGTTAACATGATGATCATACACATTCTGCGCATGTACAACTCAAAGCATCCACGCACATGGGATGAGAGCCTCGGCTATGTTCAACACAACTATAACCGGGCTCTCCACATCTCGACTGGCCACATCCCTTTTCAGGTGAGCTTGGGATTCTAGCCACTATGTCCCATTGATGTGGCCATGCCATTTGCAGCTACTTAGGCAGATTGAGCTCATGTCCAGTTCGAAACAGATAAGGCAAACAACTTCATTGAGCACATCCAACATCAAGTCCATGACATTCTGGAGAAATCAAATGCCAAGTACAAGCAGCAACATGATCAACATCAGGTGCCACACAAGTTTCAAGTGGACGACAAATTATGGTTGCATTTGCAAAAGGAACGCCTTACTAGAGCCTATCGAAAACTCAAACCACTCCGATATGTTCCTTACACCATTACCAAGGCTGTGGGAGACAATGCATTTGAGCTCAACATTCCCCCATTCCTTGGCCTGCACTCAATGTTCAATGTGGAATGCCTTTAGCCATACTTTCCACCATTACTAGACACATCTGACATTGTAGAACAACTCACACCAACAAAGTTAAATCTAGATTGCATGGAACACGATGCAACTGATCGGATCACAGACACATAGATCAAGCATAATCGCTAGCAGAAGATCCAACTATATCGAGTTGTCAAAGCAGGCCAACTCCTTCACCAGGGCAAGTGGCTCACCAGGGACTAAGTTCAACAGAAGTTTCCTCATCTCGTGGAAGAACTCAACGCAATGGGGACCATTGCTTCTTAAGGGGGGAGGAATGATCCATGTGGATATTGGTGGCCACACACCAATTCCACTTGGAACCCCACCATTGTTTCTTTCAGTTTCCTTAATTGTAGCACAATTTACTATTTTTAGTAGTTCTTCGGGTCCTGAACTTCCGAAGCTGTTTTGAGGCCCTAAACAACGTTTTTTTTGGGAAAATTGGGAGCAACATGGGTCCATAATGCTTATCCAAAAGTTGTAGTCCTCATATAGATCTTTCTAATGAGGTATTGTGTGCATCAAATGAAGATCGTATGCCAAAGTTACGACCCCGGGAAGTTGATGTACCAATTTACCCAAATGGGGCCCGTAGTTTGGTGCTTCATCTCCTAGGGTTAGGTTTTTGGATGTTTAGGGTTTTCCATTGTTTCTCAACAATAAATAGGCCTTCGAGCCTCATTGTAAGACAGTTTAGAGGCATGTAGCCGCCACATCTCTCCTCAGAGATAAGCTACCACCGCCCGAGCTAGTTTATTTCCATTTCTGTTTGTAAGCATATTTCAGTATTTTATATTAATGAAATAAAGTATTGTTTCTGTTGCATCTCTGTATTTATGGTTATCTCTGTAATTTTTTGAGTCCCTGTTTAAATCCTGATCATCCACTTTCATGTTCATGTTGTTCTCGACCATCCCTCTATCCACCATATCTTCTGCTTTGTCCTCTGCCTCTCGATCTACTTCTGCCTCGACCTCTGTCTCTTGAAATAGAAACCTTAATTTGGAAAGTGGTCTCTAAAGTGGAATCCTTATTTCTGTCTATCCTTGCCTCATGTGATAGAAGTTATCCCATCAACTCATCAACTATTAATGATGCCAAATCCTTGGCTTCTTCTACGGCTAGTACCACAACATCTAATTTGGTAGACAAAGATCTGAGGACCTTCTCAACCACTGTTTGATCTTTAATTTCCTCACCATAAATTTTTAATTGTTTTACAATAGGCATGACCTGATTCATGAAAGAATCGATGTCCTCTATCTCCTTCATCTGCAAACTTTTAAAATCTCTCTTAATTTTTTGCAACTTAACAATATTGACTTTGGCCATACCTTTATAGCTTATCGCTAAGGTATCCCATGCTTCCTTTACTAAAGACATGATCATAATCTTTTAGAACACTACTCGGTCCACTCTTTGCTAGATAAGCTGCAACACTTGTGCATTCTTCTTCTTGTCTTTCTTCCATTGTTTCCTTTCTGCATTAGTGAGAACTCGTTCTTCTACTTGATCTTTAGGTTCTGAAAACCCAAACTGGACATAATCTCAAACATCATAAACCTACAAAGTGATCACCATTGTAATGGCCTACACATCATAAATTAGAATTAGAAATTTGAGAAAACTATCCTTCCTCAAAAAAGTTCTCTTCAAATAATAAAACACTCAATTTTTATTTTTTATAAGTTTTACAAAACTGCCTTTTCAAAAACAAATCCCTTTCAATAAAACCACATAAGTTTTTATTTTATATAAAAAAATCCTTTTAAATTTTTTATATAAAAAATAGCCTATATTTAAAGGAAAAAAAAAAAAAAACCCTTTTAAAGGCCCACTCAATAATATAATAGAAAGCTCCCCTTTCGAAAAATCTCCACACTTTAAAAACAAATCGTTTTAAAATCTTTTTTTCGAAAGAAATGGTGACGTATAAGTGAGGCACGTGACTTGACTTCGATCAACTCTCACGGCTTCACGATTATTAACAGCTTGGGCACGCCGGACCACATAAACTTTCCCCACTTAACCTGATTTTTTTCGGAATTTTAATTAAACGATATTGGCGCGGTTTTTGTACTGACGAAGTGTGAAATTTACGCATTTTTAGTAGTTCAACCAATTTGCAATGTTAATTTTGTTAAAAATATTATTGGTTTTTTTTGCTCTCTTCTCACTGCCAGTCACCATGGATCTTGATATCAATGTGTTGGAAAGACAAAAAAAAAAAAAAAGTTTAAACACAAATTTCAGACACAAAACACGACTTTTATTTATCACACAAAAACTTACAATGAATCCCGTGAAAAGTATTAAATCTTTTTGACTAACGACTCCTCTAAAATATCTTGACATTCAACCACACACTCAATTCTTTTATCACTTAACTCCTTAACTTGATTTATCACTCAGTGATTAATTAACTCTCTAATTTTAACCAACTACTCATACTAAAATGATTAACTTCCTTAATACCAACATTACATCACCTTATTTAAATAATTACAAATTTGTTCAGGTTTAATTTCAACAACCATATCTTGCTGAATCGATGAAATTTAGAAAATTGATGCCAGCGAAGAACATGATTACCCTTCGCATTATTCAAAGTTTCCAGATTTAAAGAAGATTTATAATCAAAGTTTCCAGCTGAATTTTAGGATGAGCAACGGGTTGACTATGGCCTACTGAGTTGGCTCTAATTCATTCATTCTGTATGGCCACATGGGACTAATCACAATGCGAAATTTTTTGTGATAAGCATTCGTAAAATTTCATAAACCATTAATTACACTCCTGATAAGTATTCACCATTGGTGATAAGCATTCACCATTGGTTATATATTCATTAGGTGATTTTTCTATTAATTAATATAAATTTATATTCGATATGAGTTATTAGTTGAGAGGGATTATTTTTTGTGTAATTTTTAGAGTGCAAAATACAATGTGTTATTTTTCATTGTTTAAATTATATTTTTAAATTTTAATAAGATATATAAGACTAAATAAAAACTGTAACCATAAAAAATTAATTTTTATTTTATATATAAATATATATGAAATTGATATCAACATAAATTAATTAACATAGATTTTCAAAATAATTTATTTAAATATTTAGTTGAAATATTTTTTATTTTTATTTTAAAAAAACAATAAATAAATTTACACATCATACTCAACTATAAAATGAACATTTCTAACTCAATAATTCATTATATAATTTCCACTTATGAACATTTCTAACTCAATAATTCATTATATAATTTCCACTTCTTTTACTGTATTTAATTTCTTTGAATGTGCCATGTCTTAACTTCCTGCTGCCTTGGCCTATGGTAAACGTGTGACTCCCTTACAACGCACTTATCTACAATATCTACAATGGGAATCGACATATCAAAGTCCGAGGAAGTTTATCATGTGATGACGTGGATGGTGGTTTGAATAAAAAAAACTTGTAGGCTGGTGGGTATCGTAATGAATGGAATAATTTGAATATGACTCCACACTCAGTGCTCCATTAATTTATTGGAGAAAA
The DNA here is from genome assembly GCA_000404065.3 of Pinus taeda. Classification (NCBI taxonomy): domain Eukaryota; kingdom Viridiplantae; phylum Streptophyta; class Pinopsida; order Pinales; family Pinaceae; genus Pinus; species Pinus taeda. The sequence goes on from APFE031380442.1 coordinate 41,598, forward strand.
GAAAACCCAATAAATCAAGCCTTGGAAGGGACCCATCGCACCATTAATACGTTTGCAAGTCAGAAGTTTTGTGTTATATATGTGATGTATTAAGAACAAACGTAAGATGTGTACAATGCGTTCTAGTATATAATATTTATAAGAATTGTAATTTACAAGAATGGTAAGTAACGTAGGTCTTTTTATTTATTTATTTATTACACTGAAATATATACAATGGTTGGTGTAAAGATTATCTTATGTACAGATGGACTATATTTTATAATACATATTGTATTATATATATATATATATATGAATTAAGTGTTACTTTATATATATATATGTTTTTTAATTATTATGAATTATAGGAATGTTGCGTAGAAAATTTATATTAAGTAATTTTATGTATTAAGAAATTATTGAAAAGAAGTTTATCGAATAAAATTATCAAGATTATTTAAATGTAAGAGTTTTATGTGATTAAGAAAGTTATAGAAGAGGGAAATTTAATGGGCAATCGAAATCAGCATGCACTCAAATCAATAACTAATGAACATCGAATGATCAAAAGAAAAATCTTATAAGGAAAAATGTCTAACACAAAACATTTCTTTCACAATGTCATAATCATATAAATAATGAAAAGAATGTGACTAAGGCATCATGCTACTCCCTAAAGGGCCCAGAAGCATAAAATTCAGACAATGAAGGAAAGAGAAACCAATGACCAATCAAGTGTAATACATGGGGAATTTTCCAAGATTTCTGATGGGGCCCCCTTCATTTTAGCTAAAATGTAAGGGAGTTTTTGGCGAGCCAACACCTCCATAAATTCTAAGAACTATTGTTTCACACATATTCCTAGTTGGTATATACTTTTCACAAGTGCCCCTACACTACATCATTTAGACATAGGATCTTTACTGGACCCTCCATAGACTATGCGAATTCTTCAAATGCTCCTAATGACTTAGTTTTCATTTTCTTCCTTGATTCTCCTTTCTTGGTCATTGCCATTTGAACTTTCCACCGAGTTCTAACTCTGGAACTCTTATTCTTGATCATTCTATCTTTCCTATGCTGCTTTTTGTTATCCATCTATCTTAGACATGATGAACTTGTTGGACTACCACTCAAGAATTTATAGGTTCTGCAATGTTGTGTTACGATTTGAAATGTGTTAAACCTAATTCCATCTTCTCTTGCATTTAATTCTCTTGTTGTAGACTATCTCAATGTGCATACTTGGACCATCTGATGTCTTGTTCGTAACCATTCCCATAAGATTTGTTGCTATGAATCAATCCTCATCATTATAGTTTACTCATGTGACCATTAATTAAGTGGCTTTCATTCCTTCCGTGGCCATGGTGTCAAGATGATATGGGTAAATGTGACATTTTCTAATGCTCCTTCTGTTTTATGTGTCCCATTTTATTTGTTCTTGACAGTTTTCTATCATCTTGGTGCATTTTTGTGATGTTCTCCCCCCCCTACGAACTTGTGTGTGATTTGTTATATGAAAATACTCCCTCATTATGATTTTTTTTCTTTCTTTTTTTCCTACTGCAGGGATTTTCTCATTGCACGATGGGTCAACTTCTTTGGTATAATTTTAGCCAAGTTCCATTGATGAATCTTTCCAAAATTTAAGGATGTAAAATTATCTTAAAGTTTAAAAACATTGGTGAATCTCACTAGTCCCTAATATGTAAACTATAAAATGTTTATTGATGTATTGGTAAAATTATTAAAATTTGTAATGATTTTATATATACTCTCTATATAATGTTGGCGATTTTCAAGGTAAAATAATTTTATATTGTAAAATTTGGGCGAATCGTTTTTATAAAAAATGGGAAATTGGCAAATCTTTTTTTTGGAAAAATCATTGAAAATTAACATGCCTCCAAATGTTAGCCCTTCAATTTTTCCATGAACCGTAGCATTGAATTAATTAAAAACATGTGTAATTAACAAGCATTCACTGCAATGCTTCAACCATTAACATTTGCACAATAATTAGGGTTTACACACAATAGTTCAGAGTCATATGCAACCAAGTATATTTAACACATAAAACCCTAATCAACAAAACCCAATAAACACATCACCAATTTGCACCCTACAAACTAGAGTTTACAACAAAATAGCAATATAATTATAAGAAAGACAAATAAATAAAATAAACTTCACCATGTGAGCACCATGTGAAATTTAAGTATAAATTCACGCAATGGACCAATAATATATACATCAGGGAATACACAACACAGTGGAATATTAAGTTCATCAACACCAAACCCTAAATAGGGTTTACAAACATAATTAAACATACAAATGCACCACATGATACTCAACAAATACCCAAATCATGGTTTATTATCTGTACACATAATGAATAACCTCATACACAATAAACACTTATTTGAATAAAACGACCAATTGGTTATGGGCTCTCCACGTTCCACCTAGCCATAGACCGCATGTTTCATAAATCTCAACCACGGGTCACCCCTAATCCGATGACGCAAATCCACAAAGAATGGTATAAAGTAGATAACATCAATACATCATTGGCCAGGGTACCAACCTAGTAGCTATTGCTCCAATCACAGGCTCACGCTTCCTCTAAAACCTACACCCAAGTGGCGCACCCCTACCCTGCACCCACAATCCTTTTCCGTTGCTCATCTTCTGTTAGAAATTAAATAATAGAGAAATGAAATGAAAATACTAGAAACACAGAAAATATCAAACAAGAGAGACAAAAATATATGTGGTTCACCCAATATGGGCTAAATCCATGGAGAAATAGCCAATCCTTCCTTTTATATTATCTAGCAAACTAAATGATACAACCTAAAACACATTCGTTGTAACTTCCTCTTCGCTCTCACACCATCTCCTATTTTTTTCACACAAAATAATACATAGCCGCAATATGATTCCCTAATATAAACTAAGAATTGACTTCTAGGGAAAAAAACCTAAATTAACATAACTTCTATTGTTATATCTTCTACCTAATAAACAATTGTAACAACCCTGATGAAAATTTCATGTAATAAAAGTTAATAAAAAAGGAAAAATAATACCATGGTTAAGGGACACTTATCCCAAGTTGAATTTTGGGCAAAGATATCCTAGTGGGCATCACTGGATGTGTTTTTGGCTAACGAAATTGGCAAAGGCTAAGGAAAAGATATTAAAAGGAGAAAAAGGCATTTTTGGTACATTTGTTTATAAAAATAAAGAAAATTAGGATAAAAGTAAGGTGAAAGGTCATAGGTTGCATGTGAGGAGGAAAATGAAGGAAAATAATGAAAAATGAAGGAAATAGAGGCCTCATTAATAAAAAGGCTTCTGAGGATTAGTTGGTAACCTTTTTCCAGTTCAAGTTTTGGAGCTCTCTCATTACTCTCTCTCTCTCTCTCTCTTGGTCACTTAGAGTTTTCTTGGAGCACTCTACCTTTGGATCAAGGAAGGAAAATAAAGCAAAGGGAAAGGAAGGAAAGAAAGGATCAAGGAAGGAAGAGCACTATTAGGAAGCTTCAGCTAGAATACTTGCAGGTAACACATTGCATGTGTGATTTCCTCACTAGTTTTGACATGCATGGCTTTGCATGTTGATGTATGATTCTCTTACTATCGATGACATGGTTTTGTTGGGTTATGCAAGTGGTTTTCAGCCTAGCCTTGCCTTTTTCTAGATGCCATGGTATGTTGGGATGTTTATCTCGATTTTTAGATTTAGTTTGCGAGATGGATTTTAGAATCCAGGGCGAAGGTGGTCTCAAGATTCATTCCCAAAAGGCTAGGAATCCCTTGACCAGTTTTGGTGTGACACACGATAAATCTTGAGGGAGAAGTCTCGGTTTAGGTCCTAGTGATCTAGGTTTGGATTGCGATAAAGCTTGAGAGAATGGTCTAGGTTTAAGACCTAGTGATCCAGGATTGGATTGCGGTAAAGCCTGAGAGACAAGGAGACAAAAAGTACCTCAAGGATAGTGATGGATTTTGGATGGCATTCCAAGTTCGGTTTGGTTGTGATCGAAGCACCAGTTTTGGTGTGATCACGACTTGGTGAGGGTGGAGGTCGTTTAACCTCTGGATTCCCTTGGTTGTTTTTGGATTGGTTTATCCATGAGATCCCACATTCATGCTTGAAATTTGGCAGGGGGGTGACTGGATGAAAGAAAGATTTGGTTAAGCCATGTCTATGGTCAGGTGGTACATGGAAGTCCTGAACTTGGTCAGATTTTCCTATGATTAATGAAAGCTAAGTTCTCTCGATTTTGCACTTGTTTATATGTGGATTTAAAAATTGTTATGTTATTTACATGGTTTTATGTTTGTTATAAGAATGGTTAATTGACTGGTTCATGTCATGGTTATCTCATGGATTTACTTGTAATTGTTAAATTGATGGATGGAAGACCTAATTGATGTTATAACAGTTTAATGGAGAAGGTGGTGATCCTTCATGTTATGTTTCATAAGTGTTTTCAATCATTCATACTCTGTATTGTATCCTAGACATGTAGATTGCATTGATGCCAAGTGTTTGATGAAAGGTCAATCCCGATTGGGGATGGTCAAGCCTAGGCTTGAGGTTTATTTTTTCTTTAGTAGTCTTGTCATCATTTCTTTGATGCATTCTGAAATCTATAGCAAGTTCTGGGCAGTGGCAGGAATTATGGGCTAGAAAAGTGCCTTGAATTCTGTGGACATTGGCTGAGGTATGCTGGGAAAAGTCCCTGGACATTAGCTTGTAGGCCTGTGAGAGCATGTAGAGGTCCCTGGACACTAGCATGCCTATAGAATTTGAGCATCCATAGGTCAAAAGGCATAAAATATCAGTGGGACCTAGTGGCAGGATGTCTAAGTGGCTGAGATGTCTCATGGGGTTGTTGTTGCCGATGTGTAAGGTTTGGTTGATGTGTTCCATTGATTTTATTACCTTAAGGTCACCAAGGAGATTGAATCCCTTATCGTGGCTTCTCTCGTCACATGTTTACCCCGACTGGCCGGTTGCTTGGGTAGATGTGGGATGAGGGTGGTTACAAATTTTTATCATAGTGTGGTTTCGCTCTCCTTGGGTGAATGTGTTTGTCATGCATGCATGTCGGTTACACATGTGCCTGTCATCCTTGAATGCTTGTTGCATATGCATGGTGTTAGTCATGGTCGTAGTGGTTTCGTTGTTTGAAGCATCTTGTTATGAGTGTATGATTGTTTACATGTTGTTATATGTCGCTTACATGTCTCATTTTGTATGCTTGGATACATTCTCGTATGTTTGGTTACATTCTTGCATGCTTTGTTACATGTATCATTCTTGTAGGTTTGGTTTCTGGTATCATTCGTTCATGCTTGATTACATGTGTTTATGCATGTGTATGGTTGGTTACGCATTGCTTATGCATGTTAATGTTTGCATGTGGTCAAGTGTTGGCCAAGGGGGTCCTAACCCAAGTTCGGAGTTAGTTGCGCCAACCAACAAAACCCTACACTGTTGGCCCTTTCAAAAACAACCTACATAGCACATGTTGTAGTCTCACCCAAAGAAGTATTGGGGGATGCAAGAACCAAGTTTCTTCATCCAATGACTAGTGTGATGTCTTTCAGTGCCTTAGATCAGCTTCTGCACAAATCAATAGTCTTCTAGGACTCTTTACTGTAACTAGGTTAACCAAATTTCAAACCTTCGTGAAGGCCTACGATTAGTATTTGTGGACCTTAAACATGTGATTTACCTACTTTTGCGCATCAACAAGCGACCGAAGGTTAGAGCTCACATAGATCTCATTTAAATATTAGAAAACAGAAGAGAAATAGCTTTTAACTTCAGGGAAGTAGATAACTATACATATCATGCATTATTAAGATAGATTCAGTGAATTCACGCAGTATTCATTCATTATTTCATAAAACATATCATTCAATAAGTGAAATATAGCATAAACAGTTTCATAGAAATACACAATAATTCTCCAAAAAACTGTCTTTATTGATCTTCCATTCACAGATTACAAACTCTCTACCTTGCACACATAGCTGTAGGGGTCCGTGCACTCATATGCGGACTCTACCTAGGCCTCCTACGCACTCAGCTGCAAGAGCCTTCCCTTCTTCACCTAAGTGCCGGAAGCAGGGCCTTCCTGCCTTAGCACTTTCGCAAAAACCCTTCAATGTACCAAAATATATATCTAAAGTTATCTCTAAGACTCGCTATGACTCAACTATTTATAGCTTTTCTTCATACAATACCATCGTCTGCGGACCACGGGAGAATCTTAGAACTGACCAAAACAAGGGCTAAAGCCCTTTTGACTCCTATCTATTTGCGCGCTCCACATCCACATATCTCGGAGACTTTACATTCTTTTTACAAAACTTTTACAAAATTGGGTTAAGTTAACCCCAAAACTACCCCTAGGGACCCTATCCCAACATCAAGTTTAGAGTGGTGTTATGGTTGTTGTTGTCATGCATGTATTCATTGTATGTATGTAGTTGAGATGGTCATGCAGATGACTCGACTCTAGCTAGACTTATGGTTACATGGTTATGTGCTTATGTATCATATGTCTATATGTTGTTATGATTATGTTATACATGTATTGTGCTGATTTGATGATCTTGCAGATGAGATATCCTCCCCGAGCTATGCTAAGGTATATTGGTTTATTGTGATTTTGGTTTTGCTGACATAGTACACCTTGCAGGAAAGAGATCAAATGGTTAGCAAGATTGTAGACTACAAAGACTCTCCCTATGAATCGAATGAGCAGTGTGGTGTTGGGCTTTCTTCTTATTTGGTAGATACATTGAGAAGCTTGAAGGAAGAAATAAGGAGTTGTAAGGCAGACAATGACAAAATCATGCAAGCATAAGAGGAACAAGCAAAGATTAATGTAATAATACTTTAGATTTTGTAATAATTGCAACAACAGGGACCACTTCAGATCAACCATGAATATGAGGACAAAACTAATAAGACATATGGCAATAGGTCTTATGGTGGTAACAAGTTGGACATAGATGACATGATCAAATATGGCAGGTCCTTGGACACTCCGGATAGGAGAGGTGATGGACATAAGTACTTGTATTATACCTAGGGGGGATAGTGTGGGGTACAAAGGGAGGTACCCAAGGGAATAATGTAATAATGTGATGGGCCATAGTTAATAAATAAAGTGGTTAACCCGCATCATGTAAGGGACCATAAGTAGTTAGCAATAATAAGCCCATTGTATTAGATATACGGTATTGAGAGACCCATGGTAATGACCCATGGTATTGTTTGTATGAAGCCTATATAGAGTCTAGAGACTCCCCATTGAGAGAGGTCAAGGATTATTGTATTAACAAGCATATGACTTGTGGAGTGTTCTCCTTCCTTATGGAGTGATTGTATGGTGTTACCCTACCTTAAAGGTTTGATATTAATAAAAATTTAAAGTTTATCAATTTCTCTCTTGTTATTTCTGGACATATTTCTATTTTCATGTATTTGCAGGTCATATCTACTACAAGTGGTATCATAGCATTTTCTTGGGTAAAACGAAGATATTTTTATTTTTATTTTTATGTTTTGTAGGAATATTTTGGGCAGCAAGTTTTCAGATCATATCTGAAAATCATGGTAAAATATTTGAAGAATAAAATTGCATATATGAATTCTTTGTGAAAAAATACCCAAATTAAAAAAAAAAATCAATCGAATCAGAATCGAGATGAGGGAGATATCGCTGATTTAAAAATCAGTTGTGTTGTAGAAATTTTTCTGACAACAATTCATGGACGATGGATATCCAGTAAATTTTTGTGGGGAATTTTGAAAAAAAATTGTAGAACTAAGATCCTCTTGAAACATTTCCCAATTTGAAAAAAACAATTGGTCAAATCAGAGTCCGGATGAGGGAGATATTGTTGATTTAAAATCAACATTTTTTTCAGGAAATTTTCACGGTGGGACAGTTGCAGAGCGAATATGAATTTCCAGAGTGCCTAGACAGAGATTTCTATCACATGGGAAGATGCAGAATGGTCATTCCATTTCAAAAAATAGGTTATGAGAAGGATTCTGAGCCAGATTGATCGAGTTGTTTCCATTTTAAGTTTTTGCCAAAGTAAGTGATTTTTTTTCAAACCCTCTTCATGGCTTCTACCAAAGAATATTTTTCAAGAAAAGATATTGATCGTACTATTGACGAATTCCTAAAAGATTTGAAGAGAACCATTTCAAAACAATGGAGAGATTTATTATTCCTTTTTTTTGAAAGATGAGGCTGCCAGATGGTGGAACTCTCTTGACAACAAGAAGTGTCCAACCTTTCAGATGAAGAATTTGAAAAAATCCTTTTGGACAAATGGTCTCATTCTACAAAACAGGAGAATGAAACATGAAAAGGGTTATTTTCTAATGCTATCTCATCATTGAAGGTTTATGGACGTAATCAGAAGGAGAAGATCATTGTGTATATATATCCTAGTAGCAAGCAAAATTTTATAAATGTTAATTTGGCAAAAAGATTGCAAATCCTAGCCAAACAAATGGAGCACACATAGGTCAATAGTGAGCAGGTGCAAGTTTATAAAGATTTGAAGATTTCTATGGATAATTATGTATTGCATTATAATTTTTATGCTTTAGATATGGCTAATGTGGATTTTGTTTTGAGATATCCTTGGATGGAATTTGTTGGTACTATCAGTATTAATGTGCAAAAGAAATTCCTGAAGCTCTCGTATAAAAATAAGAAAATTACATTACAAGATATTTCCATCAATAAACAAGTAGAGTCCAAGGAGGATGAAGTAGAATATGTTGCAGGTTCTGACACATCAGATGAGGAATCCATGGTTGAAGTAATATTGGAAGATAAGAAACAACCGCAGGTGCCACAACATGTACTAGATACCAATCAGGCTCCATAGGTGGTGAATTAAAGAAAGACACACCATTGGTTAAAACTTTAGCATATCACCACCCACATCACCCAACAAGAAAACAACCAACAAGATGGCAAGAAGCAACAACAAGGACAAAAACCCCTGCATGACAGGTAAAGAAGTGCATCAATCCACCCAAAACACATCAACACAGAGGAACCACCATGATCAATTCCCATCTCAAGCGAGCGAGGCACCGGCTAGATCAACTAATCACCTGTCTCTAAGATGGCTAGATGCACGTGCATGGTACCAATGGACGACTCTCTTGAGTAGATCTTATTATTTGTGTTCTTCTTATGTTTCAGGGATGAAACATGTTTAAGGGGGATGAAATGTAGTATACCTAGGAGGGATAGTATGGGGTACAAAGAGAGGTACCCAAGGGAATAATGTAATAATGTGATGGGCCATAATTAATAAATAAAGTGGTTAACCCACATCATGTAGGGGACCACAATTAGTTAGCAATAATAAGCCCATTGTATTAGATATATGGTATTGAGAGACCCATGGTATTGTATGTATGAAACCTATATAGAGGCTAGAGACTCCTCATTGAGATAGGTCAAGGATTATTGTATTAACAAACATATGGCTTGTGGAGTGTTCTCCTTCCTTAAGGAGTGATTGTATGGTGTTACCCTACCTTAAGGGTTTGATATTAATAAAAATATGAAGTTTATCTATTTCTCTCTTGTTATTTTTGAGCATATTTCTATTTTCATATATTTGTAGGTCAGATATACTACAGTACTATTCTAGTTCTCGTTCGGACAAGCATTAGGATAATTATCGTTACTATCCTTACAAGAGGAGTGATAAGTGATACTTGCCGTATGAGTTTTATAAAGCAAATCCACCTACCTTTGATGGAGAGATGAAGAAACCACAGGATGCAAAGGCATGGTTGCTTGGTATGAGGAAATCCTTCAGATTTCATGACTATTCAGAAAACATGAAAGCAAAGATAACCACTTTCAGTATCAAAGGTAAAGAAAATATTTGGTGGGAAGATGTGAAGAATGTTAAAAGTATACATGAGGATGATTTGACTTGGCGTGAGTTTGAGAGGCTCTTCAAGAAGAAGTATTTGTCAGAAACATACTTTGATGACAGAGCTATGGATTTTTATGAGTTGTGGATGGGTTCCATGATAGATGATGAGTATACTAGCAGGTTATTGGAGCCGTTGAGATATGTGCCTTACCTTGAGAAGGAGAAGGCCACGGTTAAAAGATTCATCAATGGAATTCTAGTAGCATACATAAACTAGATTGAGTTTGATGAGCCTAGATAGTTGGAGGAGGCCATCCGAAAGTTAAAGCATTGTTATAAGCAGTCGAAGCGCAAAGTTGAGCCTAAGCATGACTTGAAAAGAAATGAGAAAACTAAAGGAAAATGGACACCAAAGTGAGGAATACCTCAATATGCAAGTGAGAAAGAAAATGTAGTTCCTTATTAGAGGTTCAATACAACTGAGAAAGGACATGGACAACAGTAGGCTAGAGGCGGTGGTAGGGAACCATTGTAGTGTTGGATATGTGGTAAGGATCATCATAAGATGGATTGTCCATAGCATCAGAGTGGTGGTAGACCCCAGATCTACAGTGCTCAAGAGGCACATATAGTTGGCGATGTTGGTCATAACATTCCTCGTATTTATGTAGGTGTGGACATCACGCATCTATCATTGAAATGGATGATAAGCTTTGTGATCGAGTTGTTTATATTTTGATTGATCCTAGATCTAAATATAGTTATATTAATCCTAACCTGGTGGATAAGTGTAGTTTGAGAAAAGAAGTGCATGCAGAATCTTGGTTGGTATTGCTGGCTATAGGTACAAAGAAAAGAGTGAGTGAGAGTTTGTGCATTTGAATTAAATGGTATGCCTACAACAACACATTTGAATGTACTACCATTGGGTTTGTATAGTATTCTTTTGGGTATGGATTGGCTATACCTTCAAAGGACCAAAGTGGATTGCTTTGACAAGGCCATTGAGTGTGTGGATGATAGTGGGGAAAAGAGAACCTTGCAGGGGAAGAAGAAGCCTACATCAGTGATGATGGTTACCACGATGTAGGCTAAGCTTAGTTGAAGAAAAGGTTGTGTGATGTTTGCAGTGCGCATTTCTAGTGACAAAGGTAAGGAAGTTGGGGATGCAAATGTTTTGAGAAGATACCCAATTCTACAACAATTTCAAGATGTATTTCCCGGTGATATTACAAAGTTTCCACCTCACAGGGAGGTAGACTTTTCTATTGAGTTTGTGCCATGGGTAGCTCCAATATCAAATGAACCTTACCGAATGAGCACACTTGAGTTGGTAGAGGGTAAGTTGTAGCTAAAGGAGATGCTTGACAAGGAATATATTAGGCCCAGTGTATCGCCTTGGGTTGCACCAATGTTGTTTGTAAAGAAGAAAGATGGTACTCTCATATTTAGCATTGACTACAGGTAGCTGAACAAGGTAACGATCAAGAACAGATACCCAATACTGAGGATTGATGATTTGTTTGATCAGTTGAAGGGAGAAGCAGTGTTCTCTAAGATCGATTTGATATCGGGATACCATCAAGTATGCATTAAGGAAGAGGATATATTTAAGACTACATTCATGACTAGGTATGGGAATTATGAGTTTGTTGTAGTTCCATTTGGTTTGACTAATGCTCTAGCTACATTTATGTGTTTGATGAATAATGTGTTGCATCCTTGTCTAGACAAGTTTGTTATTGTATTCATTGATGACATACTGGTATATTCTAAAAATTAGGAAGAACATGTTGAACATTTAGCAGCAATATTGATATTGCTAAGAGAACATCAGTTGTATGCGAAGCTCAGCAAGTGAAACTTCTTTCAGACAGAGGTGCATTATTTGGGACATGTCATTTCCAAGGAAGGAATAGTATTATATCCAGAAAAGATAAGGGATGTTGGACACCTAATTCTCAATGGGTTAGTGTGGAAGCCGAATGGACAAAAGGAGTCCAAGAGACCTTGGGATGTGAAACCCAATGGTCACAACATGTACTATAAATGTAAATCATTTGTTAATAAAAATTGTACTTTCATGATTTATCATTCAGATTATTCTTGCTCCCATGTGTGTTTAACATGGTATCAGAGCCGGTTCCTTCCTGCCCTCTTGAAATTTAAATCACTAGTTTTGAGATGCAGTGATTATGGGCATTTCTCTACTTTGTGCAGAACTGTCCCTTTGTTTGTGATATCTACACTTTGAAAATAGAAACAACAAAAAAAAATTTCAACCTGCAAATCCAAACATTTTCTGTCAGCCTGCATTACCTGGGTTTGTCCTATGCTCTATTGAAATCCGAAGGTTCTATTGATACGTTGATGGTTAGTATGCACCTGCCTTATAAGTTTGTTGATGCAGCACTATCTTTGAAATATCTGCGTTATTTTCTCTCTACATTTAGACAAAGCATGATTTGTTCTCTACATTATTCATTCTCTACATTATTCGTTCTCTGCATTTTTTCCTACTGTGTGTCAGGCCTCTAAATGATGTCTCTGCCCATTCTTGTTGGCTACCAAATGCACTTGACAGTCCACAGTGAAACGCTTGTAGAAGACAACGTTCATTTTTATCATTAACCTGTCTGAGGGCGCTACTGTATTCTACATTCAAGGTTACTTCTTTTGATGTCTACTGTCCTCTCGCTTATTGTTGCAGACTTTTGGCGTTACATTCAATCATAGTCTGATGACTGCATTTCTCTTAAAATTCCGTGTACCAATCAAATTTCTCTATACCTTTCTGGCTCACCCACCATCCTGAAACTGTCAGACGTTACATTCCAACATTGAATACGTTACATTCCTCCAATTCTGAATACGTTGAATCATTGTTTGATTATAGGAGCTGGAGATGGTATGTGCAACGGAAGATTTGTCAACCTGATGTGAAACGAACATGCAACCTTCCATTGTTTTTCCAGCTTTTGAAATTGTAGTAAAAGAAATCTGCATAAAGAGTTGTCTGCACGAGCCCAGATATGTAGGATATCCATCGGAAATTACCATGTGGTGATATTTGGTCATCTATAAGATTTGCATTGTCAAGGGAGGCTGCTAAAACAAACGAATGTTGAAGAGTATGAAGCGAGTTTCAAGTTCAAGAAATGTACTTTAAATGAGTTTTATATAAGGCCTTAAAGCGGCTATCTGTCATCTACGAGCTTTTTGGCGAGTTATACTCGGGTATTTGATCAACTCCAAATACTAAAAGATATGCATTTCCAATGGACACTTGTGAAATAATGAAATTTCAAGAAGTATTGTGAACCCTAGAGGTGCATTAAACCTTGTTCATTGTCGTGTGTTTAACACGAGCTACGAGTGTTCTGCTGTGCAATGGTGAATGTTGCATGACATTAAAGATTGTGTAGGTTGAGGTGTGCACTCCTGCAAATGGGTATATATATCATATTTGTTGATAAATTTCCTATGAACTATGGTTGTTCTCTATGCATGGCTTGATGGACAAATTCTGCTGCCACATATGAATGATTGTTGAAATTATAAACAAATTATGTGTACGTTGTCACTTTCAAAGACTAGATGTCTGTAGTGTGATTATTGGAGATAAAATGCTTCATTGGTATAAGAATTGCTGCTATCATCCTGTAATGAGTGATGCAACTATGCAGTTAATTCCTGAAGCAAAAATCTTCTTGAACGAATTTATTATTTTCTGGACAAGTCAATTTGCTTAATCCAGAGACAAAATTCGATTATAGTTGGAGGCTGACTTAGTATTGCCAGAGATCGTTGGGATTGCACAAGTCTGGATGTGAATTCCTCTGCTAATTTCAGAAAGGTTGGGTAGTTGGACATGCTGTCCCTGAGTTTTTTGGTTTAGATGTGCTCAGTTTCTCCGCAGAAAGAGTAACCGAATCAGATGGTTGCACCAGATTCTCTTGAAGCCCGTCTGCATCTTTAACTACATCCTTTGACACATAATTACCTCTTCCATGTTTCCCACGTTCATTATTTTGTGTTGTGTCTACCTGTGTTTCAGGTGAAGGATATCTAAGCCTAAAACTGATTGTTTTTTATCCAAAAATGTCATTTTCTGATACATAATTGAAAGTTGATTCTGCCGCAAAAGACCTTTTGAATGCAACCTGAGCACAGCCTGAACATCTAAAAACCTTTGTTTCAGATATATCTAGAGGACCAAAGCGAGCAAACTTTGCTTTCAATTCAATTTCTGAAGGCAAAGCAAATCCCTTGGGAAATCTCATGAAAAGAGGTGGAGGCTTCTGGTTCACAGTTTTATCAGCAGCAGAACCTGCCAAATAATTAACAGGCATTGTAAAGTAGAGGTGAGGAGGCCATGTTTATCATTCTTTCCCAAGTGTATGCACTGCGTATGATGTGTTCAAGGAGGTTGCTTATAGTAAGACAATGTATGGTGTGAAAACGGTGATGATTCGATCCATTTCTTTTGGCGTTAACTATATTCCGTGATTGCAAATAATGTGACAACAAATTTTCATTCCATGTGGGCCATGAAAAATGGTTTTAAATGCATCCCTTCCTGATGAGGGATTAGTTTGATTATGAAACCAAAGTTTGCAGAGGGATTAGTTTGATTATGAAACCAAAGTTTGCAAAGATATTTGTTCAAGTTGGTGTCTATCATTTTATCATTCTTTTTTGCTGACTTGAGTTGTTGAGAAGATGCCCAAACTTGATACCATATTAGAATTATTGAACACTTTAATACATGTCAATGTTGGAGGGATGATAAACATTATCAAGAACTCTCTTTGTGATATTAAAAATCGTCTGCAGTATGCACAAGAGAAGATAGAATTTTTGCAGCTCGAAACTCAGCTACAGCAAGAAGAATTAAAACAGAGGAGTCATCATTCTGAACATGTTTCTGTTCAGAACATTGAGACTGCAAACCATTAGAAGCAAGTCAATAATGTTATAGTTCATTCATATTTACTACCCAATAAAGTAGTAGTTGTACATGTAGATGCAAAAGTTCAGTCTGCACTTTCCAAGTCCGTCATCAGACCTTGGGAACAGTTTGTCCACAACAAGCACAAAACTAGTCTTGGATATGACAAGGACTTGTCCTTTCATATTCCAAACTATGCCAAGCCCATTCAGTTTCAGATTGCTGGATTCATTCATGACAGTTCACCTGTTCCTCATGACAGTTCACCTCCAGTTGTTCCAGACTTTGCCCCTCTTCCACAACAACAACAACAACAACAACAACAGATTGTGAAATGCCAACACTGTGACCGAGTTGGACATTTGAAAGATTATTGTTTTGATATTGATCCATGTAAGCACTATCATAAAACCACCCATTCTTCACACAAATGCTTCAGAAACAAACGTCCTGCAAGAACAAAGATTTAGCTTGGATGGATCGCTTCTTGGCAATGGGCATCAACAGCCAAGAAGATATTCCAAACACATGTCAGAACTTGTTCCAAAGTATTGAACAGTCTTGCTGTTGAGTTTTCTCCATCCTTGTATCTGACAGGGGGGAAATGATGGTCATCTACAAGCTTCAAAGTCACATCAAGAGAGCCTGAGCCACAACCTGCCACACAAGTTTCAGAGTTGTAGCCAGAGAAAAAGATGCTCGTGAACATGCCTTCATTTGGTAATCTGGGACACTTCCCCTAACAAAAGACTTCAGCGTCTTGCTAGTTTCGGAAGAATTCTAGGAACAAAATTGAGAAAACTTCCTCTAGCAGAAGACTCCAGCTTCTTTCCAGTTTTGTAAGAGTTCCAGGAATTGCATTAAGCATTCCAAAGTTGTTGGTCATCCTTAAACCATCACAGGTTGAGACTTCCCTTTTCAGGTTGAAGTTCTCCCTTTTATGCGGGGTGAGACCTCCCTTTATTGGTTGAAGGTTTCCCTCTTCAAAACAATAGGAGCACTCGCGTCTAGCAGAAGACTTTCAGCTTCTTGCCAGTTTTGAAGAAATCCGGCACTGCACTAAGCGTTCCAGTGTTGGTGGTCATCCCTTAAACCACGCCCTTTAATACCAAAATTCAGAGAGCACATTCAGCCTAGTGTGCCAATGCATTTTTCACATTTTGTAGTACAGCTCTCTTCTTGAACTATCAAGTAAAGCCGGCGATGAACACCTAAGCCCAGTGTAGTGTGAAGCGAATGGACAAAAGGAGTCCAAGAGACCTTGGGATGTGAAACCCAATGGTCACAACATGTACTATAAATGTAAATCATTTGTTAATAAAAATTGTACTCTCATGATTTATCATTCAGATTATTCTTGCTCCCATGTGTGTTTAACAAGGGCAATGATGGAGTTGGTAGCTCCTAAGAATGTGGATGAGGTGAGATCATTTATGGGTTTGGTAGGTTACTACAGGAGGTTCATCTAGTACTTCTCATGCATTGTATATCCTATCACATCATTGCAGAAAAAAGGTAAGAAGTTCGAATGGATAGAAGAATGTGAAGCTAGTTTTGAGAAGCTCAAGAAGTTGTTGACACATGCACTAATCCTAAATATTATACATCCGTACAAGGAGTTTTTAGTGTGTATAGATGCTTACAAGGGAGGTATTGGTGGAGTTGTCATGAAAGAAGGACATGTAGTGTGCCATGAGTCACGGAAACTGAATGAGCATGAGTAGAACTATCTGACACATGATCCTAAGCTAGCAGCGATCATACATGCATTGAAGATGTGGATACACTATCTTCTTGGCATGAGATTTGTACTGATGAGCAACCACAATGGGTTGAGGTATTTGTTTGACCAACCAAATCTGAATGCCATACAAGCTAGATGGTTGACCACCCTCAGTGACTTTGACTTCGAGATCAAATACATCAAAGGGAAGGAGAAACAAGTTGCAGATGCTCTTAGCAGGAAGGTACAGGTAAATCATATAGTAGGTATGAGCTATTATGGGACAGAGTTACAGGATAGGATCTTGCAGGCAGGACAATGGGATGACAAGTACATGGAGATCATGCACAAGTTACAACAGAGTACAGGTATAGGTGTAAGTACAAGAACATGTATAGGTGATCAGGATGACAACTATCATCTCACAATAGATGGTTTGGTGACATTCAGGGACAATATCTATGTACCAAATTGTAGTGAGCTTAATGAGCTTATCTCGAGGTAGTTTCACATCAAACCATACTCGGGTCACCCAGATTATCAGAAGACATTGACGATGGTGAAGAAGTTATACTATTGGCCAAATATGACTCGAGGAAGTGGCAAAGTTCATGGATAGATGTTTAGATTGTCAGTAGGTAAAGGAATAATGTAAGCATCCAGGTGGTTTACTACAACCTATAAAGATTATAGAAAGGAAATGGGAGATCATTTCCATGGATTTCATTACAGGTCTTCCAAGGACAGTGAGACAACATGATTATATTATGGTTGTGGTTGATAGGTTGAGCAAGGTAGCTCACTTAATTCCAGTGAAGACTACATATTCAACTAGTGGGGTAGCACAGGTTTTCATCAGAGAGATAGTGAGATTACATGGTAATCTGAAGAATATTGTGTCAGACAGGGATGCAAAGTTCACTTCCAAGTTATGGAAGGAGATATTTGTAGGTTTGGGTACATAGTTGGCCTTTAGTACATCTTATCATCCACATATAGATGGAAAAATAGAGAGGGTCAACAGGATCTTGGAGGATATGTTGAGGATGTATATGATGCACTAGTAGAGGAGACGGGAGGAGTATCTTCCACTGGTTGAGTTCACATACAAAAATGGTTATCAGGAGTCATTGAGGATGAGTCCTTTTGAGGCATTGTATGGGCAGAGTTGTAATACTCCCATAAGCTAGAGTGACCTAATGAACATGGTACTTATTGGACCAGATATGTTGGCAGACATGGAACATGAAATGTAGGTTATAAAGAAGAATCTAAAGGCAGAACATGATAAACATAAAATTTATGCAGATCAACACAAGGTTTTCAAGGAGTTTCAGGTTGGGGAGCATGTGTATTGGTGCATCAAGCCCAAGAAGAGATCTTTGAGGATTAGATCATTTGCCAAGTAGACACCACAATATTGTGCGCCTTTAGAGATCCTTGAGAGGATTGGACCAGTGGCCTATCGAATTTCACTTCCTCCAATAGTGAAAGTCCATTATGTTTTTTATTTCATTGCTTAAGAGGTATATAAAGGATGTTGACCGTGTTATTGATTGGTCTGTATCGCAGGTGGAGCAAGAAGGAGAGTTCCAACCGAAGCCTCAATCATATTGCAATGGAAGTGTCTCATGCTTAGGAACAAATCCATAGAGAAAGTTAAAGTGCAGTGGAAACACTTTGGGCTTAAAGACGCTACATGGGAGATGGCGGATCAGATGCAAGCCCTGTATCATTCATTATTTGCTGGTTGAGGCAAAGCAATTTTTGTTTGATTTTGGTATATGTTTGGCATATGTTTTGGTATATGTATATATGTATATGGATGTAAATACTTCCATGAGCAAAGTTATAAAGCTCCAATAAGCGATGTGGTTTTCATGTTGTCATGATGTTTTGCTTTTGAGCAGGTCTTTCATTGTAAATACTACAATGAGCTAAGTTATAAAATTCCATGGGCAATATGCTTGCTTTGCAACGATTTTGCTGAGGTCTTGGTGTGGTTTAACACCGAGGACAGTGTTCCCCAAGGGGGAGGGTTTTGTAATAGCCCTGGTGAAAATTTCATGTAATAAACGTTAATAAAGGCAAAAATACCACAGTTAAGGGACACTTATTCCAAGTTGAATGTTGGGGAAAGATATCCTAGTGGGCATAACTGTATGTATTTTTGGCTAAGGAAATTGGAAAAGGCTAAGGAAAAGGCATTAAAAGGAATTTTTGGTACATTTATTTATGAAAATAAAGGAAATTAAGAGAAAAGTAAGGTGAAAGGTCATAGGTTGCATGTGAGGAGGAATAATAGAAAATGAAGGAAATAGAGGCCTCATTAATAAAAAGGCTTATGCAAATCAGTTAGTAACCTTTTGTCAGTTCAAGTTTTGGAGCTCTCTCATTATTCTCTCTCTCTCTCTCACTCTTGGTCACTTAGAGATTTCTTAGAGCACTCTAGCTTTTGATAAAGGAAAGAAAAACAAGCAAAGAGAAACGAAGGAAAGCAAGGATCAAGGAAGGAAGAGCAGGATCAAACATCTTCAGCTAGAATACTTGCAAGTAATGTATTTCATGTGTGATTTCCTCACTAGTTTTGACATGCATGGATTTACATGTTGATGTATGGTTTTCTTACTGTCAGTGGCATGGTTTTGTTGGGTTATGATAATGGTTTTCAACCTAGCCTTTCCCTTTTCTGGATGCCATGGTATGTTGGGATTTTTATCTTGGTTTTGAGCTTTGTTTTTATAGATGGATTTCAGATTCCGGGGTGTAGGTGTTCTTAAGGTTCATTCCCAAAGGCCTACGAATCCCTTGATTGGTTTTGGTGGGATACATGGTAAATATTGAGGGAGAAGTCTTGGTTTAGGGTATAGTGGTTTGGGTTTGGATTGTGGTAAATCCTAAGATATTGGTCTTAGTTTAGGGCCTAGTGATCTAGGATTGGATTGCGGTAAAGCCTGAGAGACAAGGAGACAAAAAATTCCTCAAGGATAGTGATGGATTCCAGATGGAATTCCAAGTTCGGTTTGGTTGTGATCTGAGCACCGGTTTTGGTGTGATCACGATTTGGTGAGGTTAGAGGTGGTTTAACCTCAGCCCTTGGTTGTTTTTGGATTGATTTATCCATGAGATCCCACATTCATGATTAGAATATGGCACGAGGGTGACTGGATGAAGGAAAGATTTGGTTCAGTTATGCCTATGGTCGGGTGGTACGTGGAAGTCCCTAACTTGGTCGTATTTTCTTATGATTAATGAAAGCTAAGTTATCTTACTTTTACACTTGTTTATATGTGGATTTAATAGCTGATATATCTATATTATTTACATGGTTTTATGCTAGTTATAATCATGGTTAATTAACTTTCTCATGTCATGGTTATCTCATGGATTTACTTGTAATTGTTAAATTGATGGATGCGAGACCTAATTTATGTTATAACAGTTCAATGGAGAAGGTGGTGATCCTTCTTGTCATGTTTCATAAGTGTTTTAAGTTATTCATGCTTTGTCGTGTATCCTAGACCTATAGATTGCATTGATGCCAAGTGTTTGACGAAATTTCAGTCCTGGTGGGGGGTGGTCAGGCCTAGTCCCGAGCTTGATTTTTGGTTTATTAGTCTTGTCATCATGTATTTAATGTATTATGAAATTTATATCAAGTTTTGGGTAGTGACCGGAAGTCTAGGCTAGAAAAGTGTCTTAAATTCCATGGACGCTGACAGAGGTTTGTTGGGAAAAGTCCCTGATCGCTGACTTGCAAGCCAATGAGAGCATCTAGAGGTTCTTGGATGTTGGCATGCCCATAACATGACAGTGTGTAGAGGTCAATAGACACAAAATATCAGTGTGACCTAGGGGCAGGATGTCTGAGTGGCTGAGATGTCTCCTGAGGTTGTTGTTACTGATGTGTAAGGTTTCGTTGATGTGTTCCATCGATTCCATTTCCTTAAGGTCACCAAGGAGGTTGAATCCCTTATAGTGGCCTCTCTCATCGCATTTTTACCCCGACTGGTTATTTGCTTGGGTAGATGTGGTTAGCTTGTTTTATTATTAGAATATATGTACTAAAGTTTGCATCATATGTACAATCACGACCCTCCAACGACACAACCTTAATGACATATATACCGGGGCATGCTAGCCCCAAAATCTATAAACCATAATTACATAGGCACGTAGGCCCAAAAAACGATTCTAGCTAACTATCCTAATAATCACATACATCTCAATCACACCCCTAAATATCTTTGCACTAATATTTACATTATCATAAATGATAAGGGGTACCCCCCCCCCCCACCCCTTATTTATCTATTGTCCTCATTGCATCATATATACATGTATATATAAAACATATTAGTCAAAATGATGTGGGTAGTTCTCCCTCATCACATCTTCCTACTCACATGTAGCCTCATCAGAATTAAACAAGGTCCATTGTACCTTTACCATGTCAATTCCATAGAACTTTGACCAACTTGTCCAAAATTTGTATTGGTTGGAATTGGAAATCTCCTTGTAGTTCCACCTAGATTATATGCCAATCAATCACGTGTTTAGTACCAGGAATATACTTTTTAAGAAAAGAGACATGAGATACATCATGAATCTGAATGGATGCAGAAATGCAAGCCTATATGCAAGATAAATGATCCTTTCAAGGATATCAAATGAAACGAGCAACTTTAGTGAGTTTATCAACTACCATGATTATTACATCATGCCCCTTTGTTTTCCTAGGAAAATTGGTAATAAAATCAATCGACACCACATCCCACTTCCACTTAGGAATGGGTATGGGTATGGGTTGTCACAAGCCTATTGGGTGCTTGTGATCATCCTTAACTATTTTACACTCTAAACACCCTACTATGTAATTTTCCACATCCTTCTTTAATCCAGGCCAAAAATATTTCTTTTTGACCAATGTGATGGTTTTCTATTAACTTGGGTGACCCGCATAAGGCACCCTGTGCATCTCATTAATTATTTTTTGGATGTTGTAGGTGTATGTTGATCAACTATGACTATTGGGAGGCATCTCACAACAATGGAAGAATTATGGGACGTGAAGAGAAGACATGTGAAGACTAGGAACCTAATAGCAGTTGTTTATTGTTGAAGGAAAAGATACAATGAGGACGGTGTTATTCTAAGGAGTAGGAGAATGTAACACCTCTAGTTGCACCCATAAATTATTAATGTAATAATCATGTATTAATATGTGCAAAAGTTCGAAGTGCCTAAATAATGGCTCTCAAGAATGTCATATTTAGGTTAGTGAGCCAAGTTATATTATGTGGCCTATGTGTCCATGTAGATATATTTTGGGGCCACCATGCTAAGGTATATATGTTGTTTTTTCTATGTGGAAAGAGGGCCAAGATTGTAAACATGATATAAATTGTTGTACATATATTTAATAATAAAATATGTTGGATGTGGATTCCACTCCATGTTAAAGAGTATAGGGGGTAGTGTAACTCCACGATGGAAAAGGTAATGGGGTGATGTGATAGGTGTTGGGAGAAAAGGACACCTAGGTTGAAATGGTCTTAGGGAGCGCCACATGGAAAAGAGAGGCCGTGTAGTTATAAAAGTGTATGTTTTCCTATGAGGTCAGGGAAGTTTATGGAATTATTCATTCAACAACACATGTTGATGAACTAGTTGGTGAGACCTGTGCTTGGGTTCTAGAACTGAGTGGGTATTTTAGTTAGTGGGTCCTATGCTTCGACTATGGAACTGACTATATTTCTTGTGAACTTGGTTTTTAGTGCCCAACTGGTGAGCCCTGTCCTTGAGTTCTAGAACTAGTTAGGAGTTTTTTCAATTCAAGTGACCAGTTGGTAAGCCCTGTGCTTGGGTTCTACAATTGATTGGGAGTCATATTGGTTTATGGCCTAGAAGGGTACCTAGAATCCCAGAGAGTAGCATGAGTTCCTATAAGCTCAGAGTTGATACCATTCTTGGCTATCTGTAAGGAAGCCTGGAAGGTAGCCATTTTTGAGGGACTATGAGTGTAGAGAATGGACGTGTGATTTGGGTGTTGGTTCTAAGGGAAGCATGAGCCTATGGTTGGAACAATGGCTACTAGGTTGTTATGTTGTCTGATGATGTATTGATTTTTTTTGGTTTATATTGTTTCCTGTGGTGTTGTATCCCTAGATTGGTGGTGACCCATGGTTAAGCTTTATGAACCACATGATCTATGGTTGGGTGGAATGTGGAGAGCCTGCAACCAATTGAACATTTTATTCAAATAAGTGTCTACTCTATCATTTATTGTATTTTTGTGTCATCCTTATGATTATCTTTTATTTTGTTGAAAACCTATTTGTGGTTTGGTATTTATGTATATAAATATATATTCCACTGAGCATGAATGTAATCTACTATATTTGAACCCTATTTTTCTTGTGCATAAACAATAGTTGGTAGGGTGTGAATGG
This sequence comes from Pinus taeda, assembly GCA_000404065.3. NCBI lineage: Eukaryota > Viridiplantae > Streptophyta > Pinopsida > Pinales > Pinaceae > Pinus > Pinus taeda. Next base: position 64,669 of record APFE031380442.1, read on the forward strand.
ATGAAGTGTTTATTGACTTTTGTTGATTAGGGGTTTTTGTTAAATATACTCTGTTGCATATGAATCTAAATTAGGGTTTGTAAACCCTAATTTCTATGTGAATTTTAATGGCTAAAGCATTGTTCTTATTTATCGTTAATTATTCATGTATTGAATGGATCCATTGACAGGGTTAATACCCAGGTGACATAATTACAACGGGGTTTGAAAAGAGTTATAGGGGATCTGGAAATGAGTGAGGGTTTAATATTGAAGCCATAAAGTATGTCCTTCTATGGGAATATTGGAAAACTAATTAGTGAATATTTGGTTCTAGGTATGTAGCGTTATCTGGCTGGGAAGGATGAGATGTTACAAAATTGCAGATTTTTATATATATTTTCCAAAAAAATGTTGAAAGCCTCGATAAATCCATTCACTTGTGGATGATAAAGGGTACTCTTCTAGGAATAGATCTAAAATTCCTCTATCAACACAACAATTGTCTTATTCAGAAATTTAGCACCTTGATCACTCATCAAAATTTTATGGAATTCAAACCTTTTAACCACATTTTCAAATAAAAATCTTGTAATTATCTTTGCGTTGTAGTCATGGTTTGGTTCTACTTTAACCCATATAGTGAGGTACCCTGTCACAATTATTATGTATCTAGCTCCTAATCATTTTGTCAGCAGGTTGATAGGTTCAATGAAATCAATTTCCCACTTCTCAAGTGCTTAAAGAGTGCTTCCCGACCCTCTGACATATGTCATAGGTTTGGAAGAATTCATTAGCATGCTTATGAAGGGTGGTCCACAATAATCCTATGCGCATGATCTTCTACACGATAGCCTTCCCCACATAATGGCCTTTTGCAATGCCTTTGTGTGCTTTTGAAAACATTAATGACCTTTCATGTTCCAATACACACCACCAAATTATGCCATCTACGCTAAGCTTGTACATGCATATAACTATTAGTCGATAAGCTACAACCTTTACCATGAGCTGCTTCTTTTACATTACTATATAACCAACTGGGGATACTCCAACACTAAGAAATTAAATAATGTCTGTGAAGTAATCATCAACCATCTCTACTGCAAATAAGTGTGCATATATTAAATTTTCATCAAGGTTTCTTGCATCTTCCCCAATTAAAATGTGCAGCAAATGGTCTGACCCTACATTGATTCTTTCTAGTTTTACTGTGACCTCTAAGACATACTCTTGAAACAACAATAACCATTTTCATATTCTCCCCCCAAACATTGGCCTATTAACCAATTATCTCAGCATAATGGTTTGTATACAGTTTGAACTGTGATCTTAGTAGGTAATGTCTAAAGTTATGTAATGCATATACCATCGCCAACCCTTTTCATTTTGTAGTGGTGTAATTATGCTTGGTTGTATATAGTTTCCAAATAGTGAATGAAATAAGGTGATCTATATCCCCTTCTCCTGATTAGGTTAACACTGCACCCAAAGTTATGGATGAGGCTTCCATGTGAAGATGGAATTTCTTTCCCTATTCTAGAAAGACTAAAATTGGTGCAATAACTAGTTTTTCCTTCAAAGTATCCAGGTCTTGATGACATTATTCATTCCATTGGAAATTCACTTCTTTCTTCAAAATTTTCACTAAGGGGTTTGTAAGCTTCATATATCCCCATATAAAATTTTGATAGTAGCTTGTATGCCTCAAAGTTGTGCACAATTTTTGTATTGATTTTGGTAGAGGTAAATCTACTATGCTACAATCTTTGCAAGGTTGACTAGTAGAACTTTCTTGCTTACCACATGGCCCAACAAAAAGCTAAATCGGGAGTAGAAAATTCACTTCTTCAAGTTCAGTGAGATTTTTAATTGTTAACATCTATCAAGCATGAAGCATAGGAATTCAATGTGTTTCTTTAGTAGACAAAATATTGTCCAATCATCTAGGTATACCTCCAATAATTTATGTATATATTTTTTGAAAATGTTGGGTCTCCATAATACTAGTGATTACCCCATTACTATTGTAGTTGTACCCCTTATTAATATTGTTGTGCCCATATTGTTACTATTGTGCCCCATAGAAGCCCACCATTATTATTATTGTGCCCTTACATTATTATTGTTATGTAGGCTCTAATTATGTTATGACCCCTTTAGACTCCTATATATAGAAAGGAGGTCTTTTCATTTGTATAATCCAAGAATTGTTCATTTATGTAATGTAAAGGAGGTTGCCCCCTTGAAGAGGCTGAATTCTAAGGCGTTGATCTATCTTT
>APFE031380444.1:3897-17300 GCA_000404065.3 Pinus taeda
TTATGGAATGTTTTTAAATTTACTTGTATGATTATTGCACATGTCTACTTAACATTTGAGAAGCAATTGCATCTGCTAATGTATTTTAAAGATCTTGGAATATGCTGATATTCAATATAGTCAAATTCACGTTCCAAGAGATGCACTCTCAAAAATAATCTTAATAAAACTGGATTTCTAATGGCGTATACTCTATTAAGCTGTAATACAACGAGTTCAGAATCTAACCTCACTATCAAAATCCGAATCCCAAATAAAATAGATTCAGATAATAATTCCACCACTGCACTATACTCTGCAATGTTGTTTGTTGTTTGACCGAGGCTTACCCCATGCATAAATACCAACTCGTCAGAGGGTGAATAGATAACCCAAGCTGCGGAAGAAATATTCCGTGTACTATGACAAGCACCATCAGCATAACCAATATATGTTTGAAGAGGCATCGACATCTGCGACATCAAACGTAAAACCAAGATAAGCAGGAATAACGATAGGAAACTCAATCTCTAAGCTAAGCACACTTTAATCTAGAACACACCGGCTAGAAGAAAAATTAACCTAACTAAAAATCTCCACACTCGCTTTAAGCATAATATCTTTTCTGGTAAAGACCATTTCTGGGTTTACCTAAAGAGACCCCGTCAAAGTCTACCAACTCATAGGCCCCTTTCACTAGCTTTCGCTTGACAACAAAGGGACCATGCCACATAGGCACGAATTTTCCATCACCCAATTTATCATTTGCTTGATCGTACAAAAGGACTAAATCTCCTTCCGAAAAATTTTGAGGGGTTACATTTCGATCATACTGAGCCTTAACACGTTTGGCATGAGATTCGATCGCTAATGCAGCATCGCGGCGATTCTCATCTAGCTGAGCTAAGTATAATAAATGTATTTCCTCTTCAGAAGTAGCTGGAAGTAATTCGATGGCCATTCGCAATGACGGGATTTCGCATTCAATAGGTAACACAGCTTCCAAACCATACACTAGTTGGAAAGGAGTGAACCCTGTTGATGTTTTGACTGAAGTTCGGTATGCCCTCAACACTGAGAATAACTTGTTGTGCCAGTTCGACTGATGAATCCCGATGATTCGTCGGATCATGATGACTAAGACTTTGTTGATGGCTTCAACCAGACCATTAGCTTGTGGATAATAAGGAGTTGAACTGTCATGACGCAAGCCAAGCTGGTCTGTAAGTTCTGTCATCATAACGTCTCAAAAATGACACCCATGGTCAGTGATAATCGCTTGTGGAACACCAAACCTAGCAATTATATGATTGAATACGAAAATTGCAGCTGTTTTTCCATCTGCTTCAAATGTAGGCATCGCCTCGGCCCACTTAGTAAAATAATCTACCACGAGGATAATGTACGCATGCCCCCCGGCTGAGTGAGGGTTACATGTAATAAAATCGATACCCCATTTTGAAAAAGGACCAATGGCAATTATAGGGTGAAGAGGAGCACGTGGAGTGCGCATCTTTCGATCAAAAATTTTACGATTGTGACATTTTCGGACCGCAGTAATACAATCTTTAAACAAAGAGGGCCAGAAATAGCCAGTGTGCAATATCTTTTGGGCAGTGGCATACCCAGACATATGACCCCCACATGCTCCAGAGTGACAGTCATTTAAGACCCTTTCGGCTTCCTCATGAGTCAAACAACGTTGAAAAATAGAGTCTGCCCCCAGGCGATAAAGTGTATCACCAATAATTTTGAATTGCTAGGATTGGAATCGGACTTTTTGACGGTCGGATTGTGAAAGATCGGGCCGGAAGGTTTGGGTTTGGAGATAAGTGATGATATCTCCATACCACGGATCTAAAGTGCTGATCAGAAACAAGGATTCGTCCGCAATGGGCTCCTCCGCCACAGTTTCTGATCAACATGAGGGAAGTCACACATAAGTTCCGCGAAAAACTAAAGATTTCTTTCACTTGTACTTTTCAAATTCCAAATCAAACTCCTGCAAGATGACAATCCATTTGGAGTACTTGCCCCCCAGCAACTGTTTGGTCAAAATATAGATCATGGGGTTGCAATCAAAAATGACTGTAGTTTTGCGTAATAAAATGTAATGACGAAATCGTTGGACAGCTTGGACAGCTGCCAAGGCCAATTTCTCCACATGTGAGTATTTTAGCTCAGTTCGATTCAACGTGCGACTAAGGTAATATATCACATTTTCCATACTGAATTCATCTTCCTAAACTAACACCATTCCAATGGTGGAATAGGAGGCGGCGAGATACAAGTAGTAGTCCTGGCTGTAGTTGGGAGGATGCAATAGCGGTGCATGGGTCAATGCATGTTTTAACGCATCAAAAGATTTCTGAGCTATCTCATCCCAAAAGAATGAAGCATTTTGTTTCAACAACCACATAAAACCCTTTGTAATCTCGGCGTAGCTAGGGATAAATCGACGTAAAAAGTTTGATTTCCCTTGCAAACTTTGGAGTTGGCGAAGACTCGAAGGAGGAGGCAATTTGATGATAGCTTCGACCTTCGAAGGATCGACAGGAATGCCGGCTTTTGAAACTACAAATCCCAATAATCGACCCGTTTCAATCCAAAACACGCACTTGTGGGGATTCAACTGAATTCGATAATGCCTACACCTCATGAAGATTGCTCGTAAATGGATAAGGTGATCAGCTCTATGTAAGGAATGAGCAGGGAAGTCATCGAGATAAGGTTGCACAATGTGTTTTATATCATGAAAAGCGTAAGACATAGCCCTTTGAAAGTTGCGTCGGCATTCTTAAGGTCGAAAGGTAATTTGCAACAAGCAAATGTTCCCCATGGACAAATGAATGCCATTTTTGACTGATCGGTAGGTAGAATATTGATTTGATTGTAGCCCAAAAAACCAACCATACAGGAGAAAATTTCACTGCCGGCACAATCATCAATAATTTGATCGATATAGGGTGTAGGGTAATTGTCTTTTGGACATGCTCGATTAATATCCCTATAGTCGATACAGATTCTTATTGTCCCTTGCTTTTTGTTCACAGGAACAATATTCGATACCCAATCCGTTAACAGGATTGGATAAATGAAACCCTGCTTTCAACAATTTTTCAACTTCTGCTTTAATTGCAGCAGCTTTTCTCGGGTGAATCTGACGTAAACGTTGCCGAACGGGTTTAGCGTCTGGGTAGGTTTTAATTTCATGAATTACCGATTGCTGGATCGATCTGCTGGCATTTCCTCATAGGATTAGGCAAACACGTCGCGGAATTCTTGAAAATAGGGCCTTGTATGTTTTGATTTCCATCATCTGTAACAAGAGGCACCTATATGAACGTTTTCAGTAATTCCAGGCTTAACTGAAATGTCAAGGGGAATGGTTTTAGAAATATTTCCCAAATTTAACTCAGAGTCAGGATGTTTCATTGGATTCTGAGCGTCCTTAACATATTCAGCTGTAAAGATTGATGAAAAATCGTTTTCAAAACGATCGTTCTCTGGTAAAAACGAAGATCTGTGATGTAGATCTTCCCATGGTAACTAATCGACACATAGGATTTCACAAATTTGCTCATCTGATTGAACAAGTTTGGAAAACGTTTCTAGTTCTGAGTTTGATGTTGAAAATGAGTCTTCATGGACTTCGTTCATTAAGTCGATTTGGGTTGATATTGGATCGGAAAACGACTGCACAGTCTGATATGCAAATTCATACGGACTCAAAGGCATAAGAGTACCAAATGAGTCTAAATTAGTTTCAAAAGGAATGATCCAAGGATCATCATTAACGATGGTTCCTGATGAAATCATATGAATTGTTGCAGTAGAAGACGATGCATTGATAGGAGGGAAAGGAAAAGTGCCTAGTAAACCAAAATCTTTAACTAACCCTACACCAATATCCCTATAAGGGATTTTCGCTTTGCCAACGTGCTGAATACTCTTAGGAGAGGCTGGGTCAGATGAAAAGTATGACAACTAGTCTATAGTTACGATCTTTCCATTATGAGGGAACTTGATAAGCCGAAAGACTGATGAGACAACAGCTGTCATAGCGTAATACCAACTACGACCCAAGAGAAGGTTGTAATTTAGAGGGGCATCAACCACCTCCACATCTAGATTAACGGTTTTTCCTTCAACCCTATAGGTAGATCCTGTAAAATGCCGAATGGATGAAACCCACGCCCATCAAAGGCCTTAAGAATTGTCAGGGATTGATTGAGTGAAGGAGAACGAAGCGATCTCCAACACTGTATCAACATAATGCACATGGAAGCTCCCTCGTCAATCACAGTCCTATGAACAGGTATGTTTTTAACTATCACTGGAACCTGGACAGCCATTTGATGGGGGAGACGCGGTGCACTATTTTCTAGATCGAAGATTATTAGGTTCGAGTCCTGAGTATCAACAGCTCCTATAGCCGACAAAAGTAATTTGCGCTGTGCTGGACATGATTGCAGCACTTCCAAAGCCGACATTGGTGAGGGTGAAACAACTAAATCCTCAACAATGTTGTAATTATGAGCTGCTCTCGCATGTGGATTGAAAGAAGACCTTTGAAGTACACCCTTTGTGGGCGGTTTGATTACTAATTCTGGGTTAGGTTTCTCAATCTGTAGTGGATAGGAACCGGGAGTTGAGGTTGATGGATTGGACTGAGAAGATTCTGCTTCTTTTCCATCAATAGGACTTTTACTGCCATAATCTTGCGATCGAGTCGCAATCCTTACATGAGACATCATCAAGATGGGTTCTTCATTGGCACTAGAGGATGAACCGATCATCTTACTATCTTGAGCTGGAAAAGGATCCTTCAAGACCGCAGGAATTTGGGAACCTTTGACGATTTTGGCAACTTCTGCCCGATGAGGGCAGTCTCTCGTATAATGGTCTTCATCACAGATGAGACATGGATAACGAGGTTTGCGCTTTTCTTCAGAGGGTTCTGCTTTTTCAGGTTTCTCTTTTCGAGTTTTCTCTTTATTCTTCTTCTTCCCTTTCTTCTTACGACCGTTTTTATGTTTAGCTGTAGAAGCTTCTACAACGTGAATATCGGCGGAAAGTTCCGCGGAAGACTCTCTTGTCGGGGAATCTGGCAAGGTTATTATAGGAGAAGAATTCTTAGAAGATTTCTTCTTACTTTTAGTATTTACCGTGCCAATCATACCGTCAGTGGCATGAGACCCTCAAGGAGCAGCAGCGATTTGATTTTGATTAGGTAGGTTGGGGATTTTCTCATGTAACGTACCCGACTAAGTGTAAACTAAGTCAAGGTACTGTGCTTGAGCAATGACTTGCTCTTCAGTAACTACTCCAGCTTTAGCTACATCTTCAGTGATCTTAGGCAACAAAGATTTTACAAACCACTCAGCTAAGATTTGATCCGGGATATAAACCTTTACTAAACGCTGTCGATGCCCCCATTCATGGATATGATCAGAGATGTAAGTGGATGTCGATTTCTTTAATGAGGTTAATAGATTCGTGCCATTGTCATATCTGACTAGCAACTGAAAATGAGTTAAAAACGAGGTAGCTAACTGAGTAAAATCATAAAAAGTGGCTTGCGGTAATTCGATATACCATTTGGCCGCAAGACCAATTAGAGTGCGTTGAAACAAATGTAAACAAATAGAATCATCAGAAATGGAGTTGGATGCACACCAGAGATGATAAGTCATCACATGGTTCGACGGGTCCTCTCCAGGTTTACCTTCGAATTTTGGAATGTCACTGGGCAACTTATGCGGCATTGGCGGCCAATACGGAAGATAATTTATTGGATCGTTTGTAAGGAACGTCAAGTCAGGTAAGTCGAAAGTTGCAATGAATGGTAACTGAGGATTAGGGTCTCTGAAACTTGGGGTCTGCAAACCAGCCCTAGGAGGAGGATATCCAGGATAACTAGGAATGGGAATTTCATTCGGGATATTTTTTCCTCCTGGAAAACCAGGATTAAACGAACCATACTGGGGTTGTTGATATGTATACCCAGGGTACGGTTGATATTGATAGGTTGGTTGCTGCACAGCAGGACCATATTGAGGTTGATACTTTCCTTGGTGTGGAGGTTAATTAAATTTAGGTTGAGAAGTAACAACCGTACTTCCTACAGGCATCTGGACCGAAGTCTGGACCATAGATCCAGACTGAGGTAAAGAGGTCTGAGGAGTAGATACAGGAACAGTAGAAACCGGAGATGCTGACACTCCAGAAGAAGGTGGGGTAGATGGAGAAGATGTTGCAGTAGTTGCAGCAGATGTTTGAGGCAGAGTACGAGGCGTACTAGGCCCAGCCTGAGAAACTACAGAAGGTGTAGAAGTTTGAACGGTGGACTGGACGGGTTGCTGAGATGGACCAGAGACCATAGGTTGTCCAAGTTGAGATGACGACTGCACATTCGATTGCAAGACCTGCTGATTTTGAGATGGATCCCATACCAAATTCGTTCTAGGGTATGGACCTTGAGGATACTAAGGACGATAACCGAGTTGAGGGTAAGGTTGATAATACGGTTGACCAGAAGGCGGTTGGTAACCTTGAGATGGGTACTGACCTTGGGGTTGATAACCCTGAGGCATGTACTGATACTGGGGTTGACCTTGAGGTACATACTGATATTGATTTTGCGGTGCATACTGATACTTAGGTTGACCTTGGGGTACATACTGATACTGAGGTTGACCTTGGGGTACATATTGAGTTTGGGGTTGACCTTGAGGAATGTATTGTTCCGTAGGTATGTACTGTCCTTGAGGTTGGCCCCCGGGTGCAAACTGAGTACCTTGAGGCTGTCCCCCAGGCATATACTGAGTACCTTGAGGTTGCCCCCCAGGCATATATTGAGTACCTTGAGGTTGCCCCCCAGGCGGTAACTGACCACCTTGAGGTTGACCTGACATCATCAGAATTTCTTCTGCACTCAACGGCTTAGTACCACTACTTCCAGTTAACAACTTTTGTTCGATAGGACGAGGAGATGCTCCCAAAAAAGTACTAGAAATGGACTGATACCCCGTAGGAACAGAAGGACCGTCGTATAAATAGGCTTTCGGAGATTGGGAATACATGAATGACGGACTAGACATATTCAATGCAGGATAATGATCTCTAGGTGAAGGGTGATAAAAAATGCGAGGTGGTGTAAAACTGAGTCCCAGATTTTTTAAAAGATTGGTCAGTGAATGGTACCAATCAGTGCTCCTAGGCGGACTATAAAAAATCGATTCATGCTCCCTAAACTCTAAAATAGGTCGATTATCCGGAAAAGGGAAGCTTTCTTCGATATCCACAATAGCAAGCTCTTCGATCGCTATGAGTCCAGTGGGAAGATCTTGGGTAATTACAGTTTCTACCCTAGGAGAACTAGGACCACTAGGAGTCGGAGAAACAAACTCTGATACGGGAGTAGGAGCAACTTCAGATTCGGGTTCAGATACGTCAGGTTCTTCACCTATATCATTAGTAGACGCAATGCTACCAGTAACCTCTGAAATTACTACTGGTTGAGAATCAGAATATTCTACCAAAGAAGGTTCTCCTTCTTCAGGTGACCCACTTCTACCGCTACTGGGAGATACGAGGACTCGCAAGCCTTCAAAGTGACTTGGTATATCTTTAGGAGGTTGACCTCGAAGTCTACGAGAAGTCCTCAGTAAATCAGCCACATTAACAAACTCAGGGGATTGGCCCCGAAGTCGATGGGAATGTCTCGGTAATTCAGCCACAATTAAAGACTTTTAACTACTTCACACGCAAACAAAGTAAAATCTCAATGAAAATCACCTAAAGTCTCTAGAGAACCAAACAAATTTGAAGCACACCCCTAAAGAATCTAAGAAATCAAACACACACAAACAGTAACTTTCCGGACCAAAAACACTAGTTGGTGATGAAATCCAATGTCGTAGAGTTCGATACAGAAATAGCAGTTGGAATAGTTACCCCGACAACCTACTTAATGAATAGACTGGACCAAGTTTCTCCACTTAACCGTCTCGAGTGAAGAGACCCCCCAGAAAATCCAAGTGAGTCTACCCGACGTCTGCTCCAGGTACAATGGGATCTTCCCACCACCGTCACCTTAGGAAGAATCCTAGAGAATATGGTCACTAAGGTTACCAACAGAAACAAATATACATGGGGGAACAGTCTACGATCCGATACGTACGCAAGGGAAGAGTAGCAAGCTCAATCCCCTTGAAGGCTCCTCGACATAAACCGAGGTTTACCAACAAGTGACCCCAGGCTCCTCGACAATAATCTGAGGTTTACCATTTGTAATACGTGAATATTTGGCGTCGTTCCCAATGAGGAAGGATTGATTCCCACACTGGTTCGGACACGATCTCGTGCTTCTCCTTTAAGAGGAGCTTTCCCAGAGCATAGATGCAACAATTGGATTTCTCCTACCACAAGATAAAGCTACTTGTTTGTTTTACTTATCTTGGAGAGTTAATTACTCCCTACTCCAAGATACTAGCCTAAGCTATATTGGTGTATCAGAGCCCTAGAAACAAAAATTTGCTAGATTGATTTTATATTAAGCGTGATTTTTAGTGGTTTTTGATTAAGTCAAAAGGTGATGGAGATGAAACTTATGGTGTAAAGACTCGACTCAAAATCACTACAAAAATGCAATTAAGATGACTAACTAATCTTTTCTCTTCAATGAAGTTCTAGCTAAGAAAGAGTTGGAGGATGGAAATACTTAAAAACACAAATATTTCTTTAACGATCAAACCAAAAGAAGAGTATTTGTTTCAATGCACTCAAAAATGAGACAACTAATGATTTCCATAAGAATTTCTCGTTTCATGCGAAAACTCAAATGCTACTAAGAACAAGCTTTTTCAAAAGAGACCTTTCATTTTTTGTTTAAAAAAAACATTTAAAACTATAACTAAAGCAAATATTTGAGAAAACTATTGAATAAAGCAAATTTAAGATCTACAAACTAAAAAACCCTATATGAAGTAAAAAGCTCTCAAAACATCTTTTTGAGGATGTTTTACTTGGTCACAAGCAAACCAAGTACTAATTTGTCCAGAATCACAAATAAGTCAAGAAAAACCAATTTTGTATTCCCTTTTAAAATGAAAATCCAAACTTTCAATCACAAGCTTATCAAAGTTTTGTAAAGAGAAAACTCAAAGCGGATTTCTCAACAAGGGGAGATTTCATAAATGGTCAGAATCTCAAGAAGACTGGTAGACACTAAGGTGATCTGAAGTCCCTACAGCCTCTAAGCTCAGAGCCACTACACAACCAAATCGAAAAACAAACCCAACAAGCAAAACTCCTAGGAATTTCACCTAAAACCCTAATGCTAATGAAATTAAACCAAGGAAGGATTTCAACCAGTCACATGCAGGTATGGGCAGAGGATAACCACTAGAAAAACAAAATAAAACTAAGTGAAAGAGCAAAAGTCAAAATTTTCAAAATTTTAGCAGGGTACGCAGGAGCAGAGCTTACCCAGGTGCGGGTACGCTCTGTGCAAAAAGTAAACGTGCGTAAAGGTACGCACTATGATACAAGTGCAGACTGCGAACTTCGACCAAAGTAATGAAAAATAAAAAAACAAAGCTAAATCCACTAAGTCTACCCAAAGCCACACACAACAAGCCAAAAACAGAAACAAAAAGGCAAGTTTCTCAAGTCAAAGAAAAACGAGGAAAACAATCAAGTCCCTAGTGGAGTCGCCATTTTGTCAAGCGGAATGAGTCGATCTTGCGGAAAAGACAGACCTTCCTAGAATCTAATGAAGACCTAATGACAAACAAACCAACCAGACATTATCTTTCTCTAAATGCACTTTATAAATAATGGCAAACAAATGTGTTTAAGGCCTACCTCATGTCAAACACAAGTTTGGAGATGCCTTCACTCCTTTGATGCAAGTAAGTTCCTTTGTAGCAAACCTACAAGCACAAACAAGGCAAACAATTAAATAGCACCTGAATATCCAATATTATAAAACATATTTAACATGAAAGTCAAGGAGTCCATGAAACAAATAACATGAGATACTTGTTGAGAAAAATGAGCTTGATTGCATTAATTCAAAAGAGAAGAACCTTACAACCTTTGTTTGCCTTGACGTTGTACAATCTCCTCCCAGGGTCCAACAAGAAGTCTCCTCTACTTTGACAAGCTTCACTCACTCCCTAATGAAGCCAAAAAGGTATGTGATCTCCTCTTAAGCTCAAATAGGAAGTCTTGATTTCACTAGCATTTACCCTCAAAAGTTCAGCTTCTAACCTCCCTGGCCACTGACCCAATGCCTCAATTTATAGTGCAATGGAGATCAGTTACCAACTCCTCCTTCAAACGGATAGATTCCTCCTTCCAAGGGATAGCTCCTCTCAACAAGGGATTAGTTCCTCCTCTCATGGGATGCATGAACCACTTGGAGCGAACAATCCACGTAACAAATGCTTCCAGAAAAGTCTAGAATTAACCCAAGATGAGTTTTTTAAGATAAAGATTGCGCCTTTTGACTTTTACAGGGGTACGCACCCTCCCCTTTACATACAGAGCATATAAGTACCCAGATAACTTGAACAAAAGGTGTGGGCCCGTAGGAAAAAGTAAGAGAAAGTGTGGAACCAGAGTTACATTGCTTTTTTGATGTCTTTCTCTCATTTCTAAAGCTTGTTTTGAAGAGTTGAGGTTTGAGACTTGCTCAGGGAGCTGGTATAGGTGGTGATAGACCTACACCGACTGCAAATAATCAAGGTGACGACATTTTTGTGTAACACCAAGGTATGAAGTAAATCTCCTCATTTTCTATATGTTTAATTATTCAACACATATTCATGTTATCTTTACAATTAATCTTTCAAAATTGGCTAAGTCGCTCACAATTGATTGGAACTGTTCAAAGTCCACAGAATCATAATTCACAGTTGTTGCAACACCAAAAACAGAAATTGTGCAGTTGCTCCAACACCAGAAACAACAAATGACTAAAGCAGGGAAAGTCTTAATTTTCAAAAGATGAAACAGTAACCGTCTGAAGCTGGCAAGACTATACTTGGCCAATGAAGATAAAGCACGATCAGCCAATTTAGTCACAGATGCGGGAACACTAGGAACAACATGAAGAGCTTTAAGGAATGGTTGAGATTTAGGAAATTAACAACAACAATAGAATAACCAATGATAGCACAAGGACCCCGAGGAGATTGACAAAGACTACCAATTTTGCAACAACAGAAGGATCCAATTAAACAAAGGACGAAAAAGATATACATTGTTGTAACAATATGCTGTAACAGGAATTAATTTCCTATTTTTGTATAGAAGAATTAAACTGAATGTATAATGACAATCTATTCTAATAGATGTCTCCTCTATAAAGATGAGACATCTACAGTTGAAAGCTAGCATGTGATACACGAATATTGTAGTGCAGAAGGTCGGAACCTCTGTTGTAATTGAACTTTTAGGCAGATGAATAAAGCATTGTTCTGAGCATTTTAACTTAGTATCTGTGTGCAGGGGAATCTTGTGAGAGGGACAGGGCCCACCTTCTTCACAAGATTCACCCATTCCTTTCCTGTTAAGTGTGTGTGTGATTTCTGTACATGTGTAGCCTTGCTTCTGATATTTGCTTTTTGCTGATACATTGTTCCTTTAATCAATTGGTGCTGTGAGAAGTGTGTCACCGGTGATTAGGATTTTCGGTGTGTATTGGCGAATGTTCACAGAGGCAGGTGTTGGACATCCTTATTCTAAGGATAGGGTCCTTGTCCTCTATTACAAACAGCCATCATTTTTTTTTGCAGATTTGTTACCTTTCATCAATTTCATTTCATTTCTGCAATAGTTTACGACTGCTGTAACATGGAGTAAGAGTTTGATAGGAAATAGAATTGCTTATACTACATCTTTTAATGCTTTTGGAATTAAAGTGCATATAGTACGAGGTCACCTTTGAAACAAAAGGACTTTCCCGGGTTGACAATTTAATGTGGTACTCGACTGTTTAATCAATAAATAATTCGAGTAGCCAACATTTTGGCGCCGTTTCCGGGGAAGACGACTAAAAAATTTTAAAGGCATTAATGATTTTCCTTTAGAATAATAGGTGCATGAGAGGACGCAAGAAGGCTAACTTCACAAGCTGTAAGGGCACAGGAGGAGGAAGAAATAATTTCCTTGACGAGATCATTTCAAAGGCCGAGACATCCCAGAGAATGAGTTCTCGAAGACCTCAGATCCAGTATTCCTCCCAAACAGATAATCAGGCAGAGGAAGTAGTAGGGCCTGAAAGGAAGCTAGAAACACCAGAGCACATTGAGGAACCAGTAGAAGAACCTGAAGAAATAGAAGATACTGAAGACAAAGCCAGCGATTCTGTGAAAATAACAATGGAGGATAACAGAGTAGAAGGAAGGGGGGAAAACTCACTTTCCACCCTAGAATTTCCTATTCGGGATCTCCCAAGGGGAGCAATCCCTATGAAGAATATTCCACCTGTAGCACTGCCTAACTTTCATGGGTTATCCTCTGAAGATCCCGATGAGTTCCTCTTTGAATTTGATATACTGTGTAGGAGTTATGATTATGTAACTCCTGCTCAGAAGTTAAAACTGTTTCCAGCAACACTGAAAGGGAACGCATTAATATGGTTTATGAGCCTAGGGGCTCAAGTAATCAGTACATGGGATCAGATGAAAGAAAGTTTTTTGAACAAATATCAGGATTACTTTCGAACAAGAGAAAGAAAGGAAGAATTGTTTAAAATGGTTCAGAAAGAAGACGAGAATCTGGAGAACTTTGTAGAGAGACTGCAGTATAATCTACATCGATCAGATCATCCAACCATGAGTAAGGATATTCTGAAGACAATACTACTAAAAGGAGTACAAGATGACTGCCTAGATATGCTAAACATGCTTGTAAAAGGGGATATTTACAAAGAACCATTTGATGAGATTATAAACCTCTGTATGAGGTGTTCCAGAGGAGCAGCAAGTAGATATAAAGGTAGGGACAGTACATATTCAAGAGTCCAGAAATCAGCAAGTGGAGGAGCAACACGATCCGAAATAGGTAATCTGCTTGAAGAATTTAAAACTGAAATGTTAAGCTCTTTTGCTTCACTAATTGATGCTCTGCAAGTTAAAAAGATACATGCAGAAGCAAAAGCTGCCATGGCTATTTTTTGCTCCAAATGCAGAGGAAAGCACCCACTGAGGGAATTCCCATTGGATAAGGTACCAATTTGTACCATTTGTGAAAAGGATCATGAGACTCAGCAATGTCCTTCTTTGCCAAGAATAAAGGTAGCGCTGCAATCAACTGAAGAAGAAGCTGAAGCAGTGTACCTGATGACACAGAGGAGGCAATGGCCACAAAGACAAGGTATGAGTTCTAACACATCATTTAGTCGTTGGAAT
>APFE031380449.1:4956-28086 GCA_000404065.3 Pinus taeda
AGTTTTGTATGTCGATGATATCTTAATCACTGGCAACTCAACTTCAGCCATTGCTACAATCAAGAGGGCCTTGCATGATATGTTCTTAATGACGGACATGGGCCCGTTACACTTACTTCTTGGTCTTGAGATCATCCAAGATGCCACAGGCATCAAAATCTCTCAAGCTAAGTATGCATGGGATCTCCTCGAGAGATTTCGCATGACTGACTACAAGCCAGCAATGACTCATTTTCTGTCACGGTTCCACCTTGAGGATGGAGGTGACACTCCATTAGTTGACAACACTCTCTACCGACAGCTAGTGGGGAGATTATTGTACCTCACCCACTCCAGACCAGATCTCTCATATGCAGTCGGGGCAGTTTCCAGATACATGCAGGAGCTGCATGAGCTACACTGGAATGCTGCCAAGCGCATCCTCCGATATGTGCAGGGCACCATCACCTTCGGGATTCACTATGCAGCAGGCACTGCATTGAATCTCCTTGGCTTCACAGATTCTGATTGGGCGGGAGACAACATTGATCGTAAGTCCACCTCCGGATATTCACTCAGTCTAGGATCTGGCCCTATTTGTTGGTCGAGCAAGAAACAGGCTGCTATTGCTCTCTCTTCAGCTGAGGCCGAGTACAGAGGAGTAGTCAACATCACCATTCAGGCTCTGTGGCTACAACACTTCCTCACTGAGTTGGGCGTTCAGTTGTTCCGCCAGCCCATTGTCATCTGGTGTGACAACCAGAGCACTCTCAAATTTTGCAGGGATCCAGTACAGCGGCAGCGGACGAAGCACATAGAGATCCATATGCACTACATCATAGACTCAGTGCATGATCGGGTCATTGATTTTCAGTTCTGTCCCTCAGCCGAACAGACTGCAGACATCTTCACCAAGACATTCACTGAGCAAAAGTTTCGCTCTCTGCGTGATCATCTTGGAGCGAAGGACACAGTTGCTTAGCAACTGTCTTTTCTTCCTCTTTTCTTTTGATTACATTGTATTTTAAGGGGGGGTTTTTCCCACGAGGTTTTCCCTCTTTCCTCAATTTTAATACATGTTGCACTGTATTTTGGGTGACATTTGGCCTTAGTTGTCGGGGCCCATTTTCTATTTTTCCCCATAGTGGTGTTCAGGGGGGGTGTTGGAACTACTACACCTACATGCAGACTCTCAGTTAGAGCATTGGATTGCATGCATGCGGACTCTTAGTTAGAGCATGCGACTACATGCAAATACTACACATCTACATGCGGACTCTTAGTTAGAGCATGGGATTGCATGCAAGATTCCCTTTTCAGATGTAACTCCTTGATTTGCTCCTTCTTAACTGCATGAAAACTAGTTATCTCCGGAATTGTTGTAGGTTGAGGTCTTCTCATTGATCAACCACATAGTGCATTACCCATGGATCTTCACCCAGTAATGCTATAAATCGAGCATTGTAACATATTTTCTAATGAATCATTCTTTTCTTCTTTCGATTTTCCTTTAGTGTTTTTGCTCTGCAAAGCTATGTGTTCAACCTTTACTAGCTAGATTCATCTGTGCAGGTTTTCTAACACATTTACAGTTTTCTCTCGGGCGAGATCATTTCAAAGTCTTCTAGTTCGGTTTTTGCTGGTGCTTCTACGATACGCTTCCCTCGGCCTCGGCTCGGCTAAGGTCAATTTTCCTTGTTCGAACCTCTAGTTTTTTGATAGGTGGAAAGCTAGATATATAGATGATAAATCGTAGAGGTTTCTGAGTTCACAGGAGTTTAATGATCATTCATTTTTCTTTCTCGCTTCCTTATCCTGGAATTTTCATGTCTTAGTTTAAAGGGAAGAACGGGATTACAGTGTTCTAATCTCTGATGAATCATATAGAATTTGGAACGACCTTCTGTGTTTTAATAGTTACAATATTTTATAATCTCCCATGAACTGGTCGTTTTTTTCCAATGGTCTTGGAATCCTATGAATTCCTTGTGGAATTTTGTTATTATTTCTGGGCCATGTTCAGATTGTCGCTTAAAAATTGGCCCTTGCTGGTGCATTTTTGAGGTC
Organism: Pinus taeda; assembly: GCA_000404065.3. Lineage (NCBI taxonomy): Eukaryota > Viridiplantae > Streptophyta > Pinopsida > Pinales > Pinaceae > Pinus > Pinus taeda. Next base: position 7,003 of record APFE031380449.1, read on the forward strand.
TATTGTTGCTGTATCATTTTCCCTGGGGAATCCTCGTAATTGCAGTCATCTCCTTCACTGTTGATCAGTTTTTCTGCATTGCCGAACTGGTTTTTCCGACCATTTTTCGGCTTTGCGGTTTGAGGTATTTTCCATTTCTGCCTTAACTCCTAACTCGTCCTTTCTTCCTACTCTCAGCCTAGTTAGGCACTTTCCTTAAATGGGCCTTAAATTCTCTGGAATCTCTCGTACTCATAAGAACGCACAACCAACCCCTCCTTTCTGACTATTTTTGGCCTATTTCTCACATCCTTTCCTATTTCTATAAATACTTGGATTTGTTGTCCGGCCTTTTATCCCCTCGATATGTATGAGGAGTACTTTCTCCATACTTTGCGATGACGACTATATCCCGAGGTGGTTAAAAAATATAGTCTTTTTGAAATATCTGTCCTTTTCCCTATGCCTCATTTACTCCTATATTCGGTTCCCCTGTGGGTTGGAGGATTTCCTCTCACTAATGTGATGGACTTGCTCCACGCGGAATCCGACTCGACAGATTTGGTAAAAGCTGCCATGTAGGCAGAAGCATTACACTTTGGAACAGTTAAGTCATCATGCTGGCACTCCAAACTGGCAGCCCACTTGCAGATTTCTCAACTGGTTTCCAAACAGGACGTTGTTTCTCCCTCTGCTTCCAGCAGGAAATCCAACCAGTGACCTGCCAAGATCACCCCTTCCTCGGCTGTTGTATGTTTAGACGGAATCATGCTGAAGGACTGTATTGAAAGTTTACAATCCCGCGCAATTATTGGGAAATGGCACTTTCCCGAAATGAACGACGTCCAAATTAGGAAATGGCTAGGAGCTAAATGGTGATCGCTCATTGGGTACACCCCTACCATTGTCTGTCTAATGAAAGACTGGTATAGCTTTCATTTTTTGAAAGTGAAGGACCTTTATACCGTTTGGAAACTTTCGTGGGTGAATGGACGGAGCTTTCTCGCCCTCCGTAGATGGTATATAGGTTTTGATCCGCTTAGAAATACCCCTCAAAGAAATTACATTTGGGTCAAATTTCCAGCGCTCCCGATTGAACTGTGGACAAGAGAATCTTTAGCATGTATTGGAAATGCTATCGGCAAGTTTGTCTACATTGACCCTAGGTGCCTGAGTGCAAAAGATAAAAGGGTCGCCTGGATCCTGGTAGAGAAAGACTATAGGGGTGGCTTTCCAGAGCACGTTGATCTATTCTGAGGAGCTTTATCTACCTGTAAAAGACTCGACTACTAGGGAGTCCCCTTCAGGTGCTCCCTCTATCATAAAATATGACACCTCAAGAACAAATGTCTGAGGCAAATAAATACAAAGACGAGACATAAAGATCACAGGGTGTATCAAAATTACCAGGTCAAGGCTTCACAAATTGGTTTCGAAGATGATGAAAAGTTTTTTTTTAACAGGAGCTCCCCTATTACAAAGATTTCCCTGGCTCGGCCTCACCAAGTTTCCATCTCCCCGAACCGGTTAGGGGAACCTTTTCTCTGCCCTTTCTTATCCCCCAGAAATCATAAACCCTCCTCATAAACTTTCCGAGGTCGAACTCGATGGGAAATTTACTCAACTCAGATGTTAATGTCATTTCCTCTCAACCGCCTCCTCCTGAACCGTCTCCGGATATCCCCATCATCTCGCCTTCCCCCATCTCGAAGGAAAACATAATTTTGCTCAATATTCCGTCATCCTCTTCTTCCCCTGCTTGATCGGGTCATGCACCTCATATTCTATCCCCGTCTACCATCGCTCTCCATCCCTCGATCATTTCCCATAAATCCTCAAAAGGAAAAGCCCCATTGATCTCGATTTCTCCCCTATCATCTCCTATCCCATCCCCTACAAACTCACTGGGAAACGATCTAGATATGCTTCTATAGAGTGAGTCTCTTCGCCTGTTGCCCCTCACCATAGATAAACCTCGAATGTCAACTTCCCATAACATTAGTCCCAATTCGGCGAAAAACATCACTGTCCACCGAAAAAACAACAGGGGAAGTAGGCATTTCAGAGGGAGAAAGGGTATTTCAAATATTAACTTCATGGATTCATCCTTAGTTGACATTCCCATAGCCAATCTTCCTGAATGTGGGCCTCTTAGAGCAAGCTTGCCCGATAAGAATGCAACATGATGAGCTTTCTTTCGATCAACATAAGGCGTCATGCCCCCAGGCCAAACGTAGTCTTCCAACCGCTCTTGACGAGGTGCGGCACCACCGAACACTTTCTTTTCACCAATACTTATGTTCATGGACTACACCTAACCACTTATTCCTACTTAGTTTGTGATTCTCAACCAAATGTTATTTCTTTATCCTTTATACCAATGAACACCCATACACATTCATTATCAACAACAATTATAAATGATGAACACAATTCCACAGTATAAAGGGAGGGGCAACTCCCTGAACAATGAGTCTGCCCAACAATATATTATACAACATTTTACAATGTACAAGTATACTTGGAGAGCCAAAGTTTCATACTTAGCCAAATTTACAATCCAAGGCAAAACTCGGTTGCCTAGCTCGTCGGCACCTCCGCACGGTCACCACACAACTCACCAACACTTCATTCACCCTATTGCACGATCGTGTTGTTTGCCCAATTCAGGCGTGCCTCCAAGTCGCCACACACGGACGCCTCCAACCGAGACACACCTACGTCCACAACCTCAACACTCCACCAAGTCACCACGCACACTTGCACGACGGGCGGGCGCTGACCCCAGAGTCGCCAAGACACCCGTGCCAAGTCGTCGCACAAATATTCGCACAAACTGGGCACCACACCCATGCACGCCACAACCCAACCAGTGGGTGCTCCTCCGCACCTTCACCCACAACCGAGACAAAGCGAGTCACCTCCGTTCCACCATGCCCAAGAATGGGCGCACTACAACTGCACCTTCCTCCTTAGACCTGCGCACTAAATCTGTGCCTTTCTCCCTTAGAGCGAAGAAGATGAGCGAGTGAGTTGATGTCAAATGCCTCCACGCATTCACCAATATATATCCATCGTAAGGGAGGTCGTGGCTTGCCCAGCCGACCTCTCCCATGCCCTTGCTCCATCGCAAAAACCCCTACATCACAAGTCAGCTTCCATACATGTTTTCACATGCTCCATGCCATATAAACAAAACTCGCTTCCTTCCACATATGCACATAAGTATTATCGCATACTACAGGAAGTTCACACTTCCTGTAACCGCAGTCTGTTCAGCTCGTCCGTCGCTCGTTCAAGCCTCACCCATGCGCATGCCCGTTCACCCATGTGCCTAGGAACTGCAGGTCGTTACATCCTCCTCCACCTAAAGTCGTTGTCGTCCCCGACAACATACCATCCTGGTAGCCATCCACCAAGATTATCAATGTCTGTCTCATCCTCGGTCCATGATGTTAACTCCTCCACATACTGCAAACATCCCTGCAACATATGTATAACTACCATCTCCACCATGTGTCGTCCTCATCCTGTGAACTGCCCTCCTCGTCTGCCTAATGCCAACACCTCTCCATGTCGAACACTCCCGCACCCCATGTTTGAACTAGTTGGGTAGCTAATCCAACTGTCACGCTCAAGCCATGAGAGTGAACATCCTTATGCCTTCACCAGTCTGCCTCAGATTTCTGCCACTTCTCGGACTAACCAAGAATCTCACCACCATGCTCAGGTCCATGGAAACTCCATCTCATCTGCAACATGTCATGATGCTTGATGCCAAGCCATCCCTGCACCATCTGTCATACCTGCTCAACCTGTTTTAAAGGACTGACTGCCATGAGAAGCTAACAATGAGCCCCATCTTCTTATCCATCTAAGAAGATGTAGAGGGAGTAGAGCCTGAAGGCTCACCCTCATTAATCATCTCAATCCATCTGTCAGGATCCTCAATCTCCATCCTCTATAGATAAGTGACTCGATCCTCCTCTCGAACATTCGGCCTCACATATGCTTCATCATCATCATCATCATCCTCGACTGCTTCTAGCCTTCTTGACAAATCCAAGATACTATCTGAAAGAGTCCTGATGACCAATGAATGCTCGGTAAGCTTTGTCTCAACCATGGAAAACCGCTTACTCATGTCTTCCATCCGCTTCTCGTCCTCCATTTGCATCACTGCCAGCTTACAATCAGGCCTCGTTACTTCAATGGTAGGCACACCAATGGGTACATCTTCCCTTCCATCATAAATGTACAACTTCTTCAAATGTGGAACAATCATAGCATCAAATTGTTTCATGAATGCCATTCCCAGCACAACCTCATAGCCATCTATCCGCACTATAGTGAAGTCAACCTTCCCTGTCCACTCACCAAGTGTTGTGTCCACCTTTTCAGCTACACCAAGAACTTCATCCGAAGGAGAATTCACTCTCTTCATTTGAGCCTTGATCGGTACAAATTTCAGCCCAATCCTTCTCGCAGTATCTTCTCCCATGAAGTTGTGAGAGGCCCCACTATCCACCATAGTGAGTATAACAACATCTCCAACTTTCATCCGAACATACTCCAACTTATTCCTCTCAGGATCCCTCCGAGAGATCACTTCTATAGCAGCAGCACCACCAAGTATTTGCATCATCCCCACAGAAGCTTCTTCATTCTTCGCATTAGATTGTGCAATTGCAGCCACTTTCGATTTAGAAGGGCAACTCTTCACCGTATGTGGTCCTGCAAAAATCCAACACTTCAAGACTTTCTTCGTCTTCGAATTGTCATCCGATTTCGAAGCATCTTCTTTCTTCTTATCTTTTGGCTTGTCAAACTTCTTCTTCCTATCATCAGAAGTCTCATCATAATGCTCCACCAACCTGTCCATAGCAGCAAAAGCTTCTTCAAGTGTTCTAATCCTCCGTCTCTTCACTTCATTGCGTGCCCAAGGCTTCAACCCAATAATGAAATTGAACACCTTGTCCCTCTCCGCCATGTCAGGAAGTTCTAGGACCGCACTTGCAAACTCCCGCTGATATGTTTGAAGGTTCCCTGTCTACTTTATGAATTTTATCTTCATCCTTGCTTCCCACGTTTCATCTTGAGGACTGAAATGGGCCTGCAAAGCTCCCTTCATCTCATCCCATGAAGTAATGTCACCAGCACTACCATTGGAAATCTGATTCATCCGTCTTCGCCACCACATCTTAGCATCCTTTGTCAAGAACTGAACAACTACCTTGACCCTCGTCTCATCATCAGATAGACCCAATCTTTCCAAGTATTGTTCCGTGTCCCATAGAAAGTTGCCAAGAGTCTTTGCACTCCTTGTACCATCGTAAGATTCCGGTTCCTTGACTTTCACATGAGGCACTCCTCCACCTGAGTTATGCCTCACGGCCTTCTTCAACACTACGATCTCATCTCTGGCTTCATCAAGAGATTTCTTCAAGTCCATGATCTGTGCAAGACCTTGGTCCCTTGTTTCTTCAACCCCCTTGACCCTTACTTCAAGTTGTGTACACATAAGATCAGTGTACTCGTGTTGAGTCCGGAGTTCCTCGAGCTCTTCCTTCATCTTCGAATTGGCCTCTTGATCTTTCCCGATCAACTCCAACTTCTTAGTCCAGAAGGCTTCCATGTCCTCCACTTTCTCCAACACTTTCTCAATGAACCCAATAGTAGTGTCCTTCGCACTATGACTAGACCCAACCTGAGATTCAGCTGCCATTGCTAACAACCTCCTTCTTCTTTGCAATCTAGTTTCGACCATACAACAAATTCACCAAGATGCCTGCAACCCAAGTCCTTGATGCAACACTTATCAGGAAGTGTTCACCAACCTCTTTCACCTGCAAGTACCTGTCACCACTGTCATTTCTTCATCAACTCGAATATCAGCTCTGATACCACCTGTCACGCCCCCAGGCCAGCGGTAGTCTTTCAACCACTCTTGGCGAGGTGCGGCACCACTGAACACTTTCTTTTCACCAATACTTATGTTCGTGGAGTATGCCTAACCACTTATTCCTACTTAGTTTGTGATTCTCAACCAAGTATTATTTCTTTATCCTTTATATCAATGAACACCCATACACATTCATTATCAACAACAATTATAAATGATGAACACAATTGCACAGTATAAAGGGAGGGGCAACTCCCTGAACAATGAGTCTTCCCAACAATATAATATACAACAGCTTACAATGTACAGGTATACTTGGAGAGCCCAAGTTTCATACTTAGCCAAATTTACAATCCAAGGCAAAACTCGGTTGCCTAGCTCGTCGGCACCTCCGCACGGTTGCCGCATGACTCACCAGCGCTTCGTTCACCTTGTCGCACGATCGTGTTTTTTTCCCAACTCGGGCGCGCCTCCAAGTCGCCACACACGGGCACCTCCAACCGAGACACACCTTCGTCCACAACCTCAACACTCCACCAAGTCACCACGCACACTTGCACGATGGGCGGGTGCTCACCCGAGTCGCCAAGACACCCGTGCCAAGTCGTCGCACAAACCTTCGCACAAGCCGGGCGCCACACCTGTGCACGCCACAACCCAACCACCGGGCGCTCCTCCGCACCTTCACCCACAACCAAGACAAAGCGAGTCACCTCCATGCCACCGTGCCCAAGAATGGGCACATCTACAACTGCGCCTTCCTCCTTAGACCTGCGCACTAAATCTGCGCCTTTCTCCCTTAAGAGCGAAGAAGATGAGCGAGTGAGTTGATGTCAAATGCCTCCATGCATTCACTAATATATATCCATCGTAAGGGGAGGTCGTGGCTTTCCCAGCCGACCTCTCCCACGCCCTTGCTCCATCGCAAAATCCCCTACATCACAAGTTGGCCTCTATACATGTTTTCACATGCTCCATGCCATATAAACACAACTCGCTTCCTTCCACATATGCGCATAATTATTATCGCGTACTACAGGAAGTTCGGACTTCCTGTAACCGCAGTCCGTTCAGCTCGTCCGTCGCTCATTCAAGCCTCACCCATGCACACGCCCATTCACCCGCGCGCCCAGGAACTGCAGGTCATTACGTAAGGGGTCTTGGAGCTAACCTGAAATTTCTAGCTCTAAAGGATTTATTTCTATCTTCTTCTTACAGGATGATCTTAATTCAGGAGACAATGCATGACAGACAGGACTCTATTTATTTTTTTAGGCGCATGCTACCAACCTGGTATATGGCATCTACAGAGCTGGCTGGTCTCTCGGGAGGCTTGGCAGTCTTATGGGACCCGAGGTGGATTACTGCATCCATGTTCCGATGCCTAGGGGGAATCTTGGTTATTGCTAAACAGAGGGGCTGTGCAGACTGTTATCACATTTTAAATGTATACTTACCCTATAAAGAGAGAGCAGCATATTGGAATGTTTTCCTTTCATTAGGTATTATGGAGATCGAGTCGCTTATCATTGTAGGTGATCTTAACTGTACTATGGGACTTGATGAGGTTTGGGGTAGGCGGAAAAAGGCAGACCCGGTTGGCGAAAAAATTAGAGAAGCGATGTTACAATATAACTTTGTAAGCGTGTATCCAAAATCACTATCTCCCACATGGGACAACGGAAGGTCGGAAGAAGCTTACATAGCAAAAAGATTGGACATGTTCATTTTGCATGCAAATTTAATGGAAAAATTTGGTATCCTGATCTCCCATATCCTCCCTGTTTTTATTTCGGATCACCGACCGATCACACTGCAATGTTATGAACACTAATAGTGAATGAACTATCCCTTCAAATTCAATAGGATATGGCTTGAAGATGAATCTTTCAACAACATTATCTGCGAATCTTGGCATTCCAATGATGTGAATTATAGAAGGACCCTGTCGGAAAAATTGATTGTTAAGATGGAACATCTGAGGGCAAACGTTAAAGAATGGCAGTTCCAAAAAAATAGTCCAATCATCTGGAACTACAAGAAATCAAAAAAAAATTAGAATGCATAGCAAAAAAGTATGTCAGCTCGCCCCCTATCATTGAGTACTCGTGCCCGGCTGTGGGAGCTAGAGAAAAAAAAAACAACAGCTATTATCCATTGAAGAAAAGACTTGGTGCTTAAAAAGCCAAGCAACTTGGATAAAGGAAGGTGACAAAAACACTAAGTTCTTCCACTGGTTCACAAACAAAAGGAGAGCTACCAATTCTATATGGAACATCAAGTGCGAGGATGGCAGAAAAATGCATGCATAGGAGGAGATATATAAGGAAGCAGTAAAACACTTTCAAATGGCATATAAAAAGGAGGACACCAGAGAGATAAATGACATTATGTGGGGCATTGAACCTTTTCCTGTTATGTTCGATGAAGAAGATAATGAAAGAATTTTTGCCACTGTAACGGAAGAGGAATTATTAACTGTCATGAAATCATTCAAAAAAGACAAATGCCCTGGTCTTGACGGTTGGACCATTGATATTTTCATTCACTTCTTTGATATGATGAAAAATGAAATATTAGGAATGGTAGAAGAAACCAGGAAAAGTGGCAAGATTAATCATATCTTTACTTCTACCTATATAGCATTGATCCAAAAAAAAAGGGACTCTTTATCTTTTACAGATTACATACCTATATCTTTATGCAATACTATCTATAAAATCATCTCAAAAATAATTGCAGAAAGAATTCGTGGAAAGATTTTTCTTCATCTCTCAAAGGAACAACATGGTTTTCTGAATGGCAGGAATATTATAGATGCGTTGGCTATAGCTCAAGAAGCCCTACACTCTATGCACACAAAAACGTTAGCAATGGCCATCCTTAAAATAGATCTCAGGAAAGCTTATGACTACATAGATTAGAGCTACCTGAGGTGTCTTCTCATAAAGATTGGGCTAAATAATCAGTGTACAAAATGGATAATGGCATGTGTGGAAGGAGTAAATTTTGCCATACTTATCAATGGAAGTCCTTCTACTTTCTTCTCGGCTAAAAGAGGTCTTCGACATGGCTGCTCCCTGTCCCCCCTGTTATTCATATTAGTTATGGATACTCTAAGTCTTCATCTAAAGAACGTTGTGGATATGTGGAGCATTGGCCCGCATTATGTTTCCAGGGGATGCTATTTCTCTCATAACCTCTTCGTGGACGATATCCTACTCTTTGCTATGCTCTGTAGACAATATTGGCTTATTTTGCACGAGCTTTTAGTTTCCTTCCAAAGAGCAACAGGTTTATGTATAAATGAAGGAAAATCTTCATTTCATTATGGGAATGTGAATATGAATGATATGGAATACATTTCTCAACGATACAGAATTCAGGCTATTTCTATCAAGGAGGGTATGAAATATCTTGGTTTCAAACTAAAGCCCTCGGCATATTCCATATCTGACTGGTCATGGATCATCAATAAATTTTATAAGCTGATATCGGGATGGGAATATAGATGTTTATCTTTGGCGGGCAGGATGATTCTCTCACAAACTGTACTTACCCAATTATCAGTTTGTTGTGTGCAATTATATTATTTACCGTCTGCTATCATAAAAAAATTGAACAGTTTGATGGCCAACTTCATCTGGGGAGGAAGTAAAGAAAAGAGAAAATACCATCTCACAAATCTAAAAAACATAACCCTCCCAAAGAAAATGGGGGGTTGGGGCATCATGCATCTTCACAGTCTCAGTATGGCCCTTCTTTGTAAATCTCTTTGGAGAGCTGTCTTTGGAGACAGCCTTTGGAGCACTGCTATGAAAATAAAGTATCTCGGGAACAAAGACATCACATTTTGGTACAGGAACAGATTGCTTGGTTCATATCAAGGTTCGGCCATTTGGAGAAGCTTTAAAAAGGTATCTCAATTCTTCCTTAAGAGACTGATATGGAAATTACAGTCTGGAAACAACATTTTGATTGGCTTCGATCCTATCTTGGGAGTATAGACAGAATCCCCTTTCCCTCAACAACTCGTCATGTCTCTACATCAGAAAGGCCTGTTCTATTGGGCACAAGTATTACATGGATGGCAGGGAACTATTCCTATTTGGAAATCGGCCATAGAGTTGGGTCTTGATGGTACTCTATCTGATATATTGAATAAGACTTTATGGGATATGAAACTCGCGGGATTTTACAAAACAGAGGAAAATGACATCATTTTCCTGCAGATAAAGGAAGGAAAGTCCAATGTACTAGTCAAGGATATATACCTCTCCATGATCGAAAATTTTATGGATGCCTCCTGGAGAATATTCCCCAAGTCCTTTTGGAAAACTGGTGTTCCTCTCAAGATCACTCTATTTGCATGGCTAGTATTTCATGATAGAAATCTCACATGGACTAATTTGCAGAAAAGGAACTGGCACGGGCCAGCCATATGCTCAATTTGTTTTGCTGAAGTGGAGGACAATTTTCATATTTTTTCTCAATTGTCATAACACACGGATTCTTTGGAATCAGTTGGCAACACATTTCGGCTTTGCTGTCATTTCACACTCCTCTATAATGGATGCCCTTCAATGGTGGAGTTCCCAGAAAATCGAATGGAGACCTATCCCACTTTTAGTTTTCTGGTTTGTCTAGAAGTGGAGGAACAAAAAAAAAATTGAAAATGGAAAGGAGGATTTTGGACAATTATATGACAAAATTATTCCTTTTTATTCAACAATCCTTCCAGTTTTTCCCCACCAAGCAAAATCTCAGCTTATTTCAGCAACAATCCAGCTCTCCAACCTTCGAGCACACTTCGATGGAGCATCAAAAGAAGGCGTATGTGGTTGTGGAGTTTATTTACACATGGAAAATGATCTGCAGTACTATATCTACTGGAATGGTGGACTCGGAACGAACAACCGAGGTAAGGCAATGGCTCTCCATGGACTTCTCATCTTCACCTTTTTGGAGATTGGCTCAATACATATTTATGGTGACTCAAAAGTCATTATAGAGCACATCATTGGAAAACATTCTATAAAAAATGACTCTCTCATGGGATGGATGAACAAAATTGCAGCGCTTTGGGATCCATCTCGCTTCCCTATATCACATATCAAGCGCTTGCAAAATGTGGAGGCGGATGAACTTTCAAAAAAAAGTTTGCAATCCTCTCGAGGTATGTGGCACCTGAGCATCTCCATTGATTCCATGACATACTACCCACATCCCTTCAAAATGCGTGGCATATAGTTGTCGACAGAACTGGTATGTTTAGTTTTTCTCGAACAAAATATCTCTGTCCATGGGAAGCTATTCTGCTATTTTTCTGCTGTTTATAAAACTGATGGATCTCCAGCAAGCAGATATGACCAGTCTACAGAAACTATTATACTCTGGAAAAAATCAATCTGGCTCTTATTTTCCTTTTGTTTTTTTGCTATTTCCCTGGCAAAACACCTACTGGTCTGACTATATTCTCAATGTACCGTATGTACTACATATATTTTTGACTTATAAAATATATATACAGCTTTTTCTCCGGGAAAAAAATTCATGTCGCATTTCACCTGTCAAGTTTATAACCAATTCAACCTAAATTCTTTACAAGAAATCGGAGTGACCCATGCTAGTTACTAAATCTATAAAAAAATTATGAAAGATTAATAAAGGTAGCGTGAAAACCTTTTGATCATTTTTACTCTCGTCACATTTCAGTTGTCAAATTCATAACCGGCCTTTGATCATTTGTATTCTTGTTACATTACACCTACCAAGTTCATAACCTTACCGTTGGATCACTTTTATTCTTGTCACATTACACCTGCCAAGTTCATAACCTGACTGTTGGATCACTTTTATTTTTGTCACAATTTACCTGAAAAATTTATAACCAACTGTCAAACTCATTTTCAGAAAAGGTTTTACAAAATATCAAATTCCAGACCTTTAATATAGCTCGCAGGTCGAGCAAACTTTGCAGGCAGCCTTTCATGGTGTGGATTACTATCCTAATTGGCAATGGCTACTTGTACTCATTGGCCACAACGCGATCTAAATATCCCAAATGACAATGACTGCCTGTATTATATCTCGGCAAGGAAGGCCAAGCAAACTTTGCAACCAGCCTTTCATGGTGCGGATTACTACCCTAATTGGCGATGTCTACCTGTACTCTATGGCTACAAGGGGACTTATGGCAATTCCTATTTCCAACTCTACTGCAATATAAATGTTTCTGACATGCAAGGGGAATAGGGGGTTGCCTTGCTGCTAACGTGCCAAAGTCAATTTTGAGAAAAATATAAATGCAAAGCAACTCTTATTCCTCTAACATGTCAGACTGCATTTATATTGCAGTAGAGTTGAAAATAAGAATGGTCAGAGAACTTACTATCCCAAATGACAATAACTACTTGTACTCTATCGCGGCAAGGAAGTGATAGTCGGTTATTTCTCGACGTGAGCTGCAGAACCTCAATCACTCTTTTACATTATTCACCTCACTTCTCCCCAATGTGATCATAGTTAAAGCATTGAGGAGTAATTATGAGTTGTATTATATATATATATATATTTTTCAATAAACGTGGTTGATATTAATCAGTCTAATACACAACCATCACATTAGTAAATAGTAAGCGGCGGCGGCGTCCTCATCATAATTAATAGTTGTACTTTATATATATTTTTGATTGTTTTTAGATAAACGTGGTTGATATTAATCAATCTTATATCCTTCGATCTAATACACAACCAACCACGTAAAGCAGCGCCGGCTTCGTCGTCGTCAATTGACATATACTAATAGATTGTTATTATATAACATTATTTTTATTGCCATATACTAGCAATTGTCCCAAAAGGTACAAAGAGAGGCCGATAGGATTATTAAATTGAAATTGTTGAATTTTTCTAGAATAGATAATTGGTTTATGGAAATCCTTGCTATCTTGCACTGAATCATTGTGCAATTACTTTTCTTTAGATGTGGCTATTGCTATCTGAATAAATTAATCACCCTCATGAAAAGAATTTTAAGGTGGCGATTGCTAACTGATATTCTGTGTATGGATTTTGATAATATTAACTCGCAGTGACCATGTATCCAAACAATGAAAATTTGAAAATGGATTCAAATAGAGGGGAGATCAGGAGGGTGCGCAGCACCGGCTTGTTGGGGGGATTCATCTCCTTCTGAAGCAGGTAGGGGATTTTCAGAAGGTTTGATCTTTGGAATTTCACTGGGCATCTGAACACCCTCTCTCATGGTAGCCTCTCTACGCTATTTTCTTCAACACATGCCATTGCCACACAGAAAACGTGGATAACATTGTGCAAAGGAACTGAAGACAGCCTCTCATCCAAAATGTTTGAAACTCCTTCCTTGGTTGAGTTAAGTCATCTTGTTTACCCATTGAACAATATCTACACCATCTCCAAACTCCCCCACCGGCCTTCTACCAGTGACTAGTTCTAGCAGCACTACTCCAAAGCTATAAACATCACTCTTTTCATCCAGTTTCAGCGTGTATGCATTTTCTGAAAAAATAACACAAGAAAAATATTGTATGAGAACTTACATATAAGCATTCGATCCATCGGCAGCCTTCATCTAATTGATTCTCTTCAGAGAAACAGAGGGCATTGAAATTTCACATTGAAATAATATTAAAGGCAAGGAGATAAGCTTGATTGTTTACCTAGAGCAATGTAACCATAGGAACCTGCAATGGAAGCATTGCTTTTCTTCAAAGCCCTGGCTTTGATGATGGTACCAGTGACTAGTTCCAGCAGCACTACTCCAAAGCTATAAACATCACTCTTTTCATCCAATTTCAGAGTGTATGCATTTTCTGAAAAAATAACACAAGAAAAATACTGTATGAGAACTTACATATAAGCATTCGATCCATTAGCAACCTTCATCTAATTGATTCTCTTCAGAGAAACAGGGGGCATTGAAATTTCACATTGAAATAATATTAAAGGCAAGGAAATAAGCTTGATTGTTTACCTAGAGCAATGTAACCATAGGAACCTACAATGGAAGCATTGCTTTTCTTCAAAGCCCTGGCTTTGATGATGGCAGCAGAGGCAAAAACCAGTGAGCATAATAGCAAACCTATGACCAGAACCAGCTTTGCAGTGGAAGAAATCAAAGAACCCTTAACATGAGCATGCAGCAAATTGCGCTGAACTGTAAACAAAGCACAAATACCTATAATCAATGTTGTTATTACCACTCATGCAGGTACTTGGATGAAAGGCCATTACCATTTGTATTACATGGAAGACAATTTAGTGTGATATCGATGCCTACTCTTATATATTGTAGTCTTGCTCTATTCTGTAAAAGATATTTCATTTCCAAAAACATTTGCATGGAACAGGAACAAGCATGAGGACATAAACATGTCCTTAAGACTACAAATTGGCAGAAGGGATAGCAGTGATTGCTAGATTCAAATTTTCCATGCGAGCAGAAAGCAAACAAAAAAGTTAACTATATAAACCAAAGTACCATGTACATGCTTCCACAAAAATATAACTCGTGGTTGTTACATTAGATCCATCTGATAATCCTCCAGTATTCACGTCAATCCAGATTTTGCATTTTCAAGAACTTTTGTTTTATCATTCATATTTCTATCCCTTCAATATTAGAAATGGCATCAATATTATAAATGTCTGAAGTTTAAAATTAAATGCTTTTATTTTCTAAATCTTATCTTTCATACATTTTAGCCTTCTATTTTAGAACAATGTTTCCATGGCTATCATTTAACTTGTGTTTGACTTCTGGTTAACCATGTAAATAAATATTTCAACAAATAATAAATAAGTAACCCCTTTTTCCTTCTGAACCCGAATTCCTTTCCCAGTACTTTTACTTGCTTTTAAATTAAATTTGAAGAATTAATTCAAAAACTCAGCGGCAGGCTCACGATGCTTACCAGTCAAAAATAACAAAATACTGTCGCAGACCTCTACAGGGACACAGTTTTTGCTGTCAAGTTTAGCCCGCAGCTCCTCAGCCTTGTTTCACAATTTTTTCCCTCTAGAGTCCTCGCTTTCTTGAAAAATTCTCCTGACACAATCAAGCTCTTTGGCAAGAGTCTCCGCACTCCAGTCTTTGGCACATGTTTTAAACACCTCCTTCACAAACCCAAACATCTCAGAAGAATGATCGCATGCAACGCAGTGGAACTGCATCTCCATGGTCCCCAGTGCTCCTCTAATGCTAGGGCCAGGCTTGATATATGACATTCGAATCCCGCAATCCGTATGACACCAATGTAAACAGAAGTCACAAGCAACCCAGCTACATGTATTGTTGGCACAATCGAACTTCGAACAAATAAGACACATGCATGCACTGCAAAACCCACTCTTTTGAGAACAAATTTTACATTCACAGTCATCCACTGGCAATTGACTCTTACATGCCAACTTCCTGCACTTGGCATCTAAGAAAATGTCAGCTAGCTCAGTTATTGGGAGATTGTTTCGACATAAAAACGTTTGAATTCCTGTTTTCAAGGCAACTAAGATCTCCAACTGCTTCTTGTGAGACTTTAGTAGTGTATCTGAAGTTAAATCACTCCTCCTTTGAAGGGATTTCTGAAAATTAGCAAGTTGATCTCTATTTTCATTATTTCCAATTAGATCCCATAAGTACTCCCTCACATCCTCGAGGATGTTGTCTGGCAGTTCTTGAAACTTTTGAGCCATTGTAGTAATTGGTTCTGAAACAATCTCAAGGAGAATCCTGCCAGCCATCATAATGTCTCTTGGCATGGATTGTTCTCCATCTCTTCCATGCTTATCCCTTTGAAACAAAAGAGCTCCATCTGCCTTTGGTTTTGACATGTTCTTGTCATTTTGCTTATGCTGTACTGATCTTGTTTCCCGTGAACTCACACTCTGTGATGGTGAAGAAAATGCCTCTTGTCTAGTTCTCTCTGGTAAATCTCTTGGAAAACTAAACTGCCTTTCACTGCCATTACTTCTTCCCTGGCTTTCATCCAAACTCCTTGTCCGTGGTGCCAATGTCGTTGGATAACTAAATTGAGAATGAGAGTCTCCAGCACCTCTTTCATTGCCAAAGGGATTCCTATCTAGGTTATTTCCACCCAAAATACCCTGAGAAGACGGATTCCCTTGCATGTTCCCATTCTGCAGAACTCTCTGGTACAGAGAAATGTCCCTTCCTGGTTTGCACCTCTCCTGTGTTGATCCACTGTTAACAGGGGATGCCTGCTCGATTGCATTGGGAACCTGCCAATTACCATGAGATGACTGATCATTCCCTTGAGAAACAGGGTGACTACCAACAGAATATTCATAATTTTCCATGGAGTTTGGATTGAGGGAACAGCTGGGATTGTGAACAAAAGTATGTGACTCGGAAAAGTCAAGAGATGTAGTAAACCCGTGTGAGCTTGTCCTTGTATTATCAATCTGCATTCTCTCCTCCTGAAGATTACAGAGCAATCCCCGAACGCTGAATTTCAATAGCGAGAAGGCTTACCTGAGGGCAAGGCATGCAATCTCGGCAGGACCTGGTAGATTTCTTTTAGAATGAGGAAGCTCCATGCGGTCAGGTTACAAGGTCAATTGGAAGCTACCAACTCCTTACCTGTGCAAACGAGTAGATAATCCAGGTTAGTCCCAGTATAGCAACCCAAAGCGAAATAAAAACGACAGGACCAGAAACATTGTTTTGTTACCTGAAACAGAAGCCGGTTCTCCCGAAGCCGCGAGCCCAACCTGTTGCAAACAAAGGAAAAGTCTCATTGTAAACTCAGACAAAAAGAAAGGAAAAGGAAATTATCAGGAGGATGAGGTGAGATGATTACCTTTTGAAGACAGAGGAAGCCGAACCGCTCCACCTGGGATTCACCCTTGCGCATCAAAACGAAACCCTTTCTTTCTGTATCAGCATAACCCTGCATATGGAAGACAGATGAAACCCATCTCCTCCATTTTGATAGGAAGACCCCTCTCACTGCCAATAGGCAATGATTTATGGGCAACAATATCTCGCCCACGACATGGAGATCGGGATGGCGTAGTATCAAATCGTAGTTCCTCCCGATGACTCCGTCCAGCGAGTTCTCCACAGGCACCACTGCCCGATCAGCGGCATCCGACTCCAGTGCCTCGAAGGCGGATTCCATTTCCCCTTCGCAGGGGAGGGCATCGCACCTCTGGAAGGCTCGAACTGCAGCCTCTTGGCAATAGGAGCCGCGCACGCCCTGGTACGCCACTCTCACCGGCTTCCCCTCAAACAACGGCCCTGCCCACAGGGGCTCCATGGGAAGCAATACATCATTACTATCGCCATTAAAGGTCAACAATCCCCGCCTATAAATTCGTTCAAGCTGATCTAGCACCGTCCTCTCTGATTGCCCTACATAAGACTCAAGATCTTCAACCGGTATAGGTTTAAAAGGGCTTTTCACTGGATTAGACTTCACCGAACGGCGGGCGGCTCCCTTTGCTTGGCCATTGCCCAGCTGCCCGGAGACGCAGAAGGATCTACGAAAAGCACCGAAACCCTCATTCTTCACATTCAAGGGCGCCTTCCTCCCCTGCGGGCGGGCAGGGATATATGGATATGTCAGAGCCATCCAGTCAATACAAAAGATAATTCTAGCTCTGGTTTGAAGGCAGGTGGTTCTATTGGATCTACTATTTGAGGCTCTACAAATTCGACTACGAGGAGGGATGCAATGAAAAATACCAGAGAGGGGAAATGCAGAAACCTATCAGAGGCTCTGCTAAGGAGAATGTGGAGGACAGAGAAATCCCCGAACGCTGAATTTCAATAGCGAGAAGGCTTACCTGAGGGCAAGGCATGCAATCTCGGCAGGACCTGGATGACGGTTTCGAAAACTGGAACCTACATTTCGTCGATCGGAAAGCAGAATGGAAGGACTACAACAGAGGAAGACTCAAATGACTGAACTTTCGCAGCAAAAGGCAGAAACCAAATCGCGTTCCGCTGAACTTTCGTAGCAAAAGGCAGAAACCAAATCGCGTTCCGCTGGACCAAAATTTGATGCCACGTGTCGACCTAGAAATCAAAAGGACGACGAAAGCTTGTTTCAAAGAAAGGCCTATCGGCCTAAAAATTGAGTTTCGATTTTTTATGAAAATTGGTTTGTGAGAGAATGTATATGTAAGAAGAGAGGAAAGGTTTTATATATCTATAAGAAGTAGTAATTGATTAAAGGATAATAAATTGAGTCATTCTTTAATCAAAATGGTTAAAATATTGGTTTTAATTAGAGAAATGATTGATAAGGAATTGGGGAAATGAAAATAATAATGGACTAATAAAATTGAGTTGAATTTATTAAAATTTGTTAAGTTGGATATATAGTGAATGAGAAAAGGTTATAGTTATATATATATTATATATATATATAATATATAATATATAATTAATTAATTAATTAATTTGGATTTTAATTAGAATTGAAAAATTTATTTATAAATAAAAGAATGAGTTAAATGAAATTATTCCTAAGAAATAATAAGAATAAATAAAATTATTAATTAATTAAGCAAAATTAATGTTTATAAATGTTAAATTATAACCAGAAGATAAAAGAGAATAAAAATGAATTAAAATATTAGAATACCTAGGAATTTATAATCAATTTTATCATTTTTTATATGATATTATTTAATAAATTAAATTATTATAACTATTTTTTCTAATTAATTAATTAAAATTTATTATTATCTTTCTATGAAAGTGAGATTTTTTGGTGGGTTTTTTGGGTCTAACTTCTCTAAAATCTGGTAGGAATTTATTGAAATCACAAATTTGATAGGTAACCCTTGCACAATAGAAGTGCTCTAGGGGTTTTTCAGGGTGTTGAATCCATATATAGAGTAAAAAAATACAGTTTAAATAACATAAATCAAGATTTCATCTCATATTTTTCCGTTGGCACTGGAAAGTCCAAAAAGTCACACTAAAGACAACTCCGAAAATTATTCCATTGACCCCCATTTTATATTCTAATCTTATTCAATATTTATTATAAATAATTTTCCAATTCTAAATAAAATCAAATTTTTATTGAACAAATTTTTATTTTTTTGTATATTATATATATCCATCACAATTTTTTAAAAATTGGTTTATGTTGTTTAATTTATAAAATTCAAGCGCCCTAGGGTTTAAGGTGTTTGAATCCATTATACATTAAAAAATATTTTTTAAACAACAAAAAATCACATTTTTCTTGAAATTGTTTGCAATATATATAAATATATATATATATATATAATATATATATATAATATATATATAATATATATAATGTCCACTAAGACCTTAAGAAAGAAATCAATTAACTAAGACTCTTTAATATTTTATTTCTATGCTAAAAAAATGGAAGAGAAACATTCCAAAATCACTAAGTTTTGTTGACTTAACAAATCAAGAAGGTTGGAAGTGTGGCAAATGAAGTGTGGAAAATGTTTTGAAAAGGAGAACGAATGTGAGTAAGGGTAAGCAATCCAAGAGAAAGTGATTTTCATCTTCAACTCTCTTAGTATCGCAAAGGTGGTAGATTCTTTCGTCCTAATGAGTCTCGAGAATCGACCAACGCCTAGTTTCACTTCGAAGCTCATGAGAATTAATTCTTTTATAAGTTGCAATGTTCATTTTCTTCTAAATAATAGCTAAGGCGAAAAGATATTTTTGGTTAGCAAGAGTGGGGTGGATCACCTCCTTATAATACCTTAGCTTCATTTTTCCCTCTCACTCCTTATCATCCCACAACTTATCCTTAGATTTTGAAGTAATAGTGTCTTTAATGTTATCCTTACTCTCTAAGATGATCTCCTCCTTTATCCCCCAATGGTCGAGCTAGGAATGGACACCCTTATGCTAGCCTCGCTTGAGCCGGAGGTGGGATTTTTTACTAGAGTTAGAAGCAATTTTGGGGAGACTCTTGGCTTCCATGTTGTACAACTTCTTGTACATCAGATACCTAAACATAGCCATGCTTTCAATGGGAGAAAGAATAGCTTCAATCAAGAGAATAGGGTAAGGAGTATTTCTTTTAATCTTGAGGTTGTGAGTTATAAATTATTTTTGGATCATCTCATTCTTTCTCCACTATTCTCTAGATATACTACAACCTCGGACCTCACAACCACATAAAATAACAGGGGTGAAGAGAGTCTCTTAAAAATAATTTTATCAATTTAAAAAATTTTGATAAAAAAAATTGAACTCAATTTTATTATCCTTTATTATTTCCCTTTCCCAAAATTTCTTAATCAATCATTTTCAGTATTAAATTAAGGTGTAGTCTAACTTATAGACAAAATAACCTTTTTCATCTTAAAGCCACAATACAATTTCAAGTAAGATCATGATTTTTTGTTGTTTTAAATACATTTTTGAATGTATATATAGATTCATCACCTTGAAAAACCCCCAAGGCACTCAAATTATATAGATTAAACAACTAAAACTCAATTTTTTAAAAATATCAACAAGATTTTGGTTAAAATTAACTAGAAAAAATATTGTGAAACTAAAACCTTTCTCAAGCTTTGCACTTTAAAAGATGTTTGCATCTTGAGAGATGTGATATGTCTTGGAGCCTGGTAGATCTAGACTTAAGATGGACCTTTGCTAGTAAGTAAAGAATTTTCAATCACTTAAATTACAATGGAATGAACACTATAGGGAAAAATTCTTATATGATTCTATAAGACCATCATTCTCCCAAAAAGGAAAAGGAAGTGTTGTAGATCTAACCCAGAAATATAGCTCTGATACCACTTGTTGTAAATCTAACCCAGAAATATTATAGATCTGATAAGATAATAGAAATAACCCAAGAATAACAAGATAGAAATATATGGAAATGCTTCTTTATTGATCAAACCCTTAAGGTAGGGCAACACCATACATTCACTCCTTCAGGAAGGAGAATACTCCACAAGCCATATGCCTGTTCATACAAGAATACTTCTCTTCATATCCCTCCATGTGGAGTCTCTAGCTTCTATATAGGCCTCATACATACAATACCATGCATCATTACCGTGGTTTCCTCATACAATCAACTAATACCATGGGCCCCTTACATTATTATTAACTACTTGTGGTCCCTTACATGACATGGGTTAACCACCTTATTTATTACTATGGCCCATCCCATTAT